>JAUJYZ010001510.1:170000-308576 GCA_033675265.1 Actinostola sp. cb2023
GATAATCTTTCGATCGTCTTTGCTAATTGTATAAAAACTGTGAAAGGTTACTCCTTCATTCTTCAAGACATATCTCGCAATCTGAACAACTAGATGTTCTGGAGGTAATTTGAGAGCTTCTTTGGGCCACGTGATGCTTAAAGCATTGCTTTTTGTCCATCGTATCCTAGCATTGAGCTTGCTGTGTACCAGAGAAACTGTAAAAGATAACGAAAACTTAGATACAAACATACTGTGAATTCGTAAGCAATTTTTGTTTTGATGTCATTTCTCTATTTTATTGTGATTGTATAAAGCGCTTTTGAGCTATCAGTAAAAAGTGCTATATCAAATAAATATTATTATTAATAATAATAATGTATAATAATATCACAATGTTTTCTATTATGTAATACACAGTGTAAATCAGCCCTGCCCACCCTATTGCGTTGTTTTCTTCGAAAACCGTAGCAAAAACTCCGCGTACACAACGTTGATACATTTTCATTTTCCGGCATCGTTTTAGTGTGGGTCGACGCATGCACAAAGCCAAAACTCATGCATCATAATGTATGCGTTTTCAAACGAAATCGTGTCGACGGGGCCTAACTTTTCCGTCTTAGTTCAAAAACGAATTTCAGCCAATCAGAGTACCCAAATTTCCAAATTATTAAATCATTTAAATTATCATCAGCTTTTGCCATGAACTAATGACAACCAGCGAAGGAATTTGAATCGAATAATGATTGTAGAATACCATAATCGCTTAGTTAGTCTCACTCCAGTCAACAGACCCGGGGATGAAGGTAGTGGATAATTACTGTGACGACATCCTGACAAAGCAGCGAGCGCGCCATCATTCACATACACAGTACTGTGTGATTTCCATGCAGTTGTAAAATGATATTGCTGGTTTGCAATACACGTCACGGCGGCCATATTGGTTGAACTTCAACAAAAGATTGCTCATTGGTGTCTATTGTTTGTTCAACCAACATGGCCGCCGTGTCTTTATCTCTCCAGTTCTCAAGGGATTGATTGAAAACCAAGAATTGAGCTTTCAGTATTTCAATCGAAATAAATCACTTACACATTGATTAACATAGTATGTAAATAAACCAAACGTACCATAATAGAATATTCCACTGAATGGGAATGTTTTCCCATTGTCACGTGATAGTGCCAGGAGTGATTTGCCGGTGTAATTGACCATTGGAACAGTACACCTTGCTGTAAATTCGTTGATAAATGTTCCTGGAGATGTATGTTCGCCATCAAATTTGCACATTATTTTATCGGTGTTTTTAATACACGGTCCATAAACGACTACATTTCTTCCACCAAGCATTGTGACTTTGGAGCTGTAGGACGAGAACGTCAAAAATCCTGTATGAAATAAGAAGACTCAATATGAGCTATATCATTGCTATTCAGCCTATGCTGCAAAGTAAGTATGTTTTTGATTACAATATATATGAATGTCGGTCGGTCGGTCGGTCGGTCGGTCGGTCGGTCGGTCGGTCGGTCGGTCGGTCGGTCGGTCGGTCGGTCGGTCGGTCGGTCGGTCGGTCGGTCGGTCGGTCGGTCGGTCGGTCGGTCGGTCTATCTATCTATCTCGATAATCAGCGCTGAATTTCTGATTGTGGTTAAATAAACTAGTCAACAAATTCGTATAAAAAATAAGGATAAAAAAGAGCAAAACGCTATGAACTTTATTATTTAGTTATGAGTTATCTTGTACTACCATTTGCGATCAACTGTATAGCGTAAACTATTTTGACGGTTGTTTCTAGTTTCAAACGTTAGGTTTGCTGGCGGCTGCGGCTTCGTTTGTAGGCGTGAATGTTATGGTTTTGACATGCAACTTGTCAACGTTTGACAGGTCTATTCTTAGCATTTTGGCATGGGAAACTACACATTTTTCAGGTTTTAGCACAATTAGGAATACGATCATACTATACGATCTCGGCCTGTTGCAAAAAGATGGATTCACTGAAAGTTAACAGCTTTGGGCGCTCATTTAAACCTGGCGTTTCAATTTCTAACGATCTAAGATCAGCCATAATTGATGAAATCGTACGATTGGGTGGTGATCGGACAACATTTTTTCTTCCTCAAAGAGCTTGCTTCGACATTTCGAAAATGCTAAAAATTTCGCCGATTACGGTGAAAAAAGTTTGGAATAGATTTTGTGATGAGTATAATGAAGAGCGTTTCTCAGTTGGAGGTGATCGAACAAGCAAACTCCAGGCCGACGATCTGGAATTAATTGAAACTTTGAAAAAGTACAGAGGCTCCATTTCACTGAAGGAAATATACGCCATCTTAGAGGAATTTGGAAATGTAGGCGGAAACATATCTATTTCAGCCATATCGCGTGCGCTAAAATCGCGAATGCAGTCAGGACAAAGATACACACGCAAAAAAATTACTCACGTCAATCTTCAGAGATTTACCTTCCAGAATATCATGTACACTCAACTTTTCATTGATTATCTTTCCGCAAAGGATCCAAGGCGGTTAAAATTCTTCGACGAAGCTGGAGTGAAGTATCCCGATATAGGAACCCGCCTTTATGGGCACGCTCCTATCGGCGAGCGATGCATCGAAGTTGTGAGAAAAGTAGAATCTCCCAACTCGACGGTCAACTTGATTGTTTCACTGAATGGGCCAGAATATTACGATGTAATTGCTGGAGCGACTAACAACATCGAATTTTTGCAGTTCTTTACCAGGGGATTAAATGCTGTGAACCCAATAACTCTGCGTCCTGTTCTTCAAACTGGGGATATTGTAATCATGGACAACCTCTCTGTTCATCACTTCGATGCAGGCGAAGTTCTAGAGGAATTCTGAGAAACGCTCTTCATTATACTCATCACAAAATCGGGGAACTACTCCGTGTAGGCACAATCACGCAATGGTCCCTATGCAATATAGAGTAAATAGTAACTTTAGTCTTCAGAATGATAAAATATCGAGATGAATGGATAAAAGACAGCAAAAAAAAGGTAAAGTGTCTAAGTTTTGATCTTCAGCAAACTGCTTCGTTTGCAAAAGCGAACGGTTGTGCCTACATGAAGTGGTTACCCAAAATCTATTCCAAACTTTTTTCACCGTAATCGGCGAAATGTTTAGCATTTTCGAAATGTCGAAGCAAGCTCTTTGAGGAAGAAAAAATGTTGTCCGATCACCACCCAATCGACAATCGTACGATTTCATCAATTATGGCTGATCTTAGATCGTTAGAAATTGAAACGTCAGGTTTAAATGAGCGCCCAAAGCTGTTAACTTTCAGTGAATCCATCTTTTTGCAACAGTCCGAGATCGTATCGTATGATCGTATTCCTAATTGTGCTAAAACCTGAAAAATGTGTAGTTTCCCATGCCAAAATGCTAAGAATATACCTGTCAAACGTTGACAAGTTGCATGTCAAAACCATAACATTCACGCCTACAAACGAAGCCGCAGCCGCCAGCAAACCTAACGTTTGAAACTAGAAACAACCGTCAAAATAGTTTACGCTATACAGTTGATCGCAAATGGTAGTAAATGAGTGTCGCATCTATATACCTTTCGTGTTACACCCTCCTCCTTGTATTTCAGCATTATCGATTCTAAACATCCACACACCAGGCTTGTTTACATTCGATGTCAAAGGTAGATCCAAGACACTACTATTTCCTAAGCCAGTGATACTGTACGAATTGACACCGTCTCCAGCGTTAAATCCACACTGTAGAAATACAAAATTCCTTACGATAATTAGCTAAGCGCCGAATCTACACGAGCAAGTTTTCCTTGACAAGTTTTCCTTGACAAGTAAAACTCGTTCGTGTCGATGGAGAAAAATGGTCAAATTTTCCTTGACAAGGAAAAGCTGGTGCTAGCTTTTCCTTAACAAGGAAAAATTGCCAAGGCCGAAATTTGCTCGTGTAAACGACAACAAGGAAAATGTGGCAAGGAATATTAATGAGTTCAGTTCCCAGTCTTTTCACACGCTCATTTTTCTTAGAGACGCCATTTTGTTTATGCTCGAAAGGAGAATGAAATCATTTTTTTGTGTTACTCCGCTGATTTAAAGGTATTGCGGGCACAACCGACACTTGCCAATGAAAACTTGCTCATCATCTACACGAGCAAGAAAACCTTGTCAATAGAAAATTGTCAAAGAAAACTTTTTGACCGTTCACACGATCAATGAAACTTGTCAAAGATACTTGTCAAGGAAAACTTGCTCGTGTAGATTCGGCTTTAGAGTACGAAAACACTATAGGGGTTTATTTAATAAATCATAAATAATTCATGAGAAAAATACAATAGAAATCATCACCGTGACAGTGTCTTTATATCTGATATAGATTCGTCCTAATTTGCATACTACTTGAACTTGGAATTTCTTGGCCAAATGTTTTTCAATCTTGAATATTTTTGCAGGAAATATTAAATGAAGCTATGGATTTTTTAAGCCATTTAAAAAACTCGCAGCACGTGTTTTATCACATAATACAGTAGCACAAAATTATCACATTCAGGAGCCCATTACTAGGAGCCTTCCTCTCCTATAATAGGTCTGTACGACATCATTTGCACAAATTGAGCTAAAAATAGAACACTCATTATAAATTCCGGGTGATGAACCAATCATGTCGCGTCTTACACAATAGGAATTTGACGTCAGATTCAATACTGATGGCAGCCGAAAGCGTACCGTGTAGTAAGAATCTGAATCTAGCTATAGTGAAATTGCAGATCAGTTTTGTCGTCTGACTTCAGTACTTCATCAAGCGAGGAAGAACAATGATTGAAAACATTAAAAACAAAACAACAAAAAACTAATTCCAGGTATTATTATTTATATCAAAACTTCAAGTGCGAGAACTTCTAAAAACAAAGCTAGCTAGTTCAAAGACTTCAAAGGCCAGTTCAAAACCCGGCCAAAAAACGAACATCTTCTGCTCTTTCTGAGAAGGAATTCAACGATCTGGTATCATGGATAATCTGTTACGAAGATCCTAATTAAACTTGTGCAGGAATAGCAGTGAGAACCAAGCTAATGAATATTCCAAACCGCCGGTGTGTTTTGCTAATTAGCATTTGTTGTCTGAAACGCAGCAAAATGAAAATTCTCGACATTGACACAAAGTTCCTTCTAAAACAGCGAAGTGAGGTACAGGGGAGCTTCTTTTTCTGTGACCTCGATGAAGATTTTATCGCATTTTTATTCAGCGGCTGATCTTGGAGTGACGGTTATCTTCCTTCTTTGAACTGAAGTCGTCTTTGGCGAAAGAACTTCGCCATACACTCAGTGATAACCCTCTTGTTTTAGTGTTCTTTGCCGCTCTTTAAGGCACGGTTTGTCGGTTGAAAGTTTCAGTTGTTTTTCGACAATCTTTCGGCGAACTGAAGGTCGAGCGCGATCTTTAGCAAAGTGCACATTTGTGTGGTTGGTTATGTTTGCGTCGCTGTCCACTGAAACTATATCAGTGATGATGAAGGTGATGGTTGCTTCATCAGAGTCCAAATGGCACTGTGAGAACGCTTCATTCTTACGAAGACTAAATCGTGAATCAAAAGCCAACAGAAGAAAGTTGATAAAACAAGAATAAACATATGAAGAACGTAGAAGAATTTCGCGACATCGTGAGTCGCCAAACTAAAAGTCGCCACTAAGCGCTTTGGCAGTATGTCAGTTTATTGATACATGTGATACATGCATTGTACACAGTTCGTCTCGTTCTTGTGCAAGGGAAAAATAGACTTGTACTTCCATGGATTAAGAATATCAATATTTTGGATCAAGTCCTCGCGTCCTCCGTTTGGCCGCCATTTTATTTTTCAAATTGAAATTCTTCGGAAATTTGCATATCTAAAAATAGCACAATTTGTGCAAATGATGTCGTATGAACCTATTACTAGAGGGAGGCTCCTAGTAATGGGTTCCTGACATTTTATTGGCTAAGAAGAGTGCAATTTCTCTCAAGGCACCAGTGCAATATTTTGAAACAAGTCAATATTGTTTTCCTGGACCTTTGTAATAATGCATTGCGAGGGTTTCAAGTCTGTGACTGTTGTTCGACATTAAAGAGAGTTACATTGTGCTAACACAGATTCAGATTCAGAAGCCTCAGATTCAGAAAAAGAACTGAATCTCGCATGGCTTGATCTACTACTCAATCAATCAATCAATCAATCAATCAATCAATCAATCAATCAATCAATAATAATATGTATTTTGAGTGATTGATTTCCGATCTATGTATTTATGACAGTTCTTGTTTCAAGATCGCGCATGCACCTTTCTCATGGCGAACAATTTCATACACCATGGCCGCGAGCATGCGCAATGCTCACTCGTATTCAACTACGGGTCACTTCAAAATTACAGAGAAAACAGTGCATTTTCATTCAATTTTTGTCGTACCTCTTATATCATTACGGTTCCTCAATCTCCACAAGTCCCAAATCATTCTTTCATACTTCGTCTCGCCCATGGTTAGTGTTTCTCTCATGTGGAATATGCCTAACATTGTTCCCAAGTCCGTTGAAAAATAGGTATAATTAGCTAAGCATCCGCCATACTGTCTTTGTAACTGACCCGAGATGCCGTACAGTTATTGTAGTTCAGAACATTTTTCAGGAGTTCGAGCTTCTTTCCACAAGTCTGATTCGAAAGTTCAAGTGTCCATTTCAAAGAACTCCTTATTAAAACCGCTGAAAATGTCCTCTTTGGTTGTTCCCAAATCGTTTACAACTTGGTAGTTTTTCGGTAATTATCCCATTGTTGTCCTTTTGGGTTTTTCCGTAGCGATAACTCTTGCGTTTGAAACACAATTGTGCGTTTGTGAACGATCTATTGGGAAATTGAGTATTACAACCTTGTTACAGAAAGATCAAAGTTTCTGATGAAGTATGGAGATCGGCGTTACTATGGCAACGCTGAGAGAGAATTCCTCTTTTTACATATTCTCGATTTCTATAGATTCTAGGGGGATATTTTTGGGAAATGCTCTTTTGATCTTATAGTGGGCATAATTGTCTCTAGTTCTAGTGAATACAAGCAAATTCTGTGAGAGCGTTTTTGAGATATCTTCGATGAAAATGTTTGAGTATATAATTCAAGCGTAAATAAAGTAATTAAATCAATCACCTGAAATCCAAGTAAATCGGGCGTATCAAAATTCAATTTTAGTCTTCAATTGTTGTAATGATATTGAACTACTTTTCTGGAAAAGTTGAGAGAAATCACTTGCAATGATATCGGAAAATGTGAGCTCAAGTCATACACGATGAGGTGTTTACTTTGCTCTTGTTGTCCACAATTCGTTCTATTTTTACTAAAAAAGTCATAATTAAAAATGCCGTCGGTATATTTTGTTTAAAATTGATAATGCTCAAATTTAGATTGTAGCTGAGATGTTCTTGTAAAATCAAGCTCATTGAAACATTTTAAGGACGCCAAATATAAGCTTCAAATCAGAACATTTTCCAACCAGTTTTAGTTGTTGATTCATTATGCAGCTCTTTTGTTCTAGTTTGGCACCTTCTCTTGTGCATTCCACCTTGCGAACGCTCTTCCGAAATATGCTAATCTGCAGTATTATAATAACAATAGACAAAAATAAAAGCAGTGTAATATCACACAATCGCTCTAATTTTACGTTGAAAGGCCAATGTTTTCTTAGAATAAAAACGTGTCATTTACGCGCCAGCAATGTCATCCGCTGACTGTATGAAATTGTTCGCCATGGCTTTATACGTGTTTCTTTCTTCTTTTGCTTCCTTCTTCCTCCGCGGCGCACTCTGTGTTTGCTCACGTATCCAGTTAGTTTTTTTTCAACCTTGTAATGACAGTTATTTTATTTCAAAAATAAACTCCGGCTTGATATCAACAAACAACCACTTGATCAGTAGTTATTTTTGATAACTCAAAATTATTTAAGTAAAATCAAAGTGAGCTGACTTAATTTGACTGATCTTGTTTGCTTATTCAATGGATTACCTCGGCTTCTATACCACCAAGACCATCAGCGTTGCCTTGACTATAAGTTCCTGACGTCCACTTGATGTCATGATAGTTAAATCTAACAAATGAATAACGACCATTTGTTATCAGCACCGACTGAAACGTGTTCGTTGAACTCTGAAAAAAAAATTAGAAAAATAATTATTCGGTTGCAGTATCACATCTAGCTTATCGTTACGTCATCATCATCTTTATTGAGTTTGTAAAAGCCGATAAGGCAACATACCAACTATATAAAATAATACCAAGTATATATAATGAATTAATAAATATACAGTCAAACTATGAGCAAATATCATACTGATTAATAGGTTCGACTAGTTCGACGTTTGCCCTAGGCCTTAGTCCTTCAAGAGAACATCTTCATATACAGTCAGTATTTTCTATGACATGGCTATAATTTAACAAATAAAATGTGGTGGTTTGAGTAATGGCTGGGGTGAGAAATAACACTGATCGATGGACCTATTCGTAGATTCTCATGCAGAATTCTTCAGGATTCTGCGCGCGCAAGCGAGGTCCGGGTACAGAATAATAATGATAATAATATACATATGCAGTGCAAATTACTTTTTTTTCATGAATATTATTAATTGGTAATCATACGATGTCTCGTTCAATTTGGAATAATTTGCACGAGTGTGTTTTTCAAAGAGTATCAAAATTGCACGAGCCCGTAAATTGAACTCGAAACCGTATGATTAGCTCTACTGATAGATCGAAAATATTGAGAAAACTTAGACTTTTAAATTAAAAGTGCGTAAGAAGAAGATAGATACAAATTCTCAAGCAAGAAAATTTTTTTTTCCTGTTCTTGATTATAGTTACAGTCGGTCATATTTTCCTCAATACACGATCAATTATAAATATATTTATCCCCTGATCTCGCTTGCGCGCGCAGAATCCTTTAAAAGCATTCTGGGAAACTACGAAAAGCTACATTCCTTACATACCAGCTGTGTACTACCATAAAAAGAAACGCGATCCCAAGTCGCAACAAAGATCCATGTTGCTGTAAATCTTTGATGTTCTGCAAAAGCGTTTCGGACATCGTTTGTTGCTTTGTCCAATGTATCGCGGTTTGTACTAGCTCTGTACCACACCTTCCCTCGACTTGATATATCAACATCGGCCCAGAAGGGAGCAATCAAGACACGCCCATCACCAAGTGGGAATCGTTGTGGTGTATACTGCGTAACTTGTACGTTGAAAGATATTCCTCCATTGGTGTTGACCTTCAATAAAAATAATAATTGGATAAGGTTCTTGAGCCTAATGTTGATTAATTTCAGTGATATAAGCGGTGTTAAAATAATTATGGATATATATATATATGCGTGTCACCCAAGGCAGATCTGCTGAGAGATCAGTCAAATCCTCGCTCTCTAGCTTTTGACATGTAAAACAATGATTATTCAAGAATGTCCAGGCCGACGTTGAGGAAAATCGGTCAAATGAAAATGCTCGAAAATTAACCCCAATGATTTCGTACTTTAGCATTGACTTGCTTTCCGTGGCATTGATGACCGCCTAGTTTTGAAGCCGGCCGGACGATTCCTTACCTGAATTTTTCAAACGTGGAATAAATTAACCTATTCAATCAATATATTTGTCATTACAAATGTGCTTCATTTTATTGTCCGATATTAAAACGGGTTTTTGAGCAATTAGTACAAGCAACCACGGCGTGACGGGCACTGACGGCAGTCAGCAAGCACAGCGACACGATCTGACAACTTGATCTACCAAAACAAAATCTACTGGAAAATTAAATCCGACCCTCGTTCTCAGCTTTTATAGACATGTGAAATAATGATTATTCAAGAATGTCCAGACCGACGTTGAGGAAAATCGGTCGAATAAAAAAAGTACTCGAAAATCATCCCCGAAGTTCGTATTTTAACACATCCAGACGATTCAGCTGTCTCTTTTTCTCGATGTGTCCGAAAAGGACTGGGAACGAGCTTTTAGAATTAATCTAATTAAGAAATGAAAGAGCATATCAGAATTGGTAAGTTTCAGGAGATTGATAGGGTTTGGACAAGTAGTAAATGAACTGCAGACATTCAAAAACTGCAAAGAAATGTATGGTTACAGGGGACACTTGTCCCCTGTAACATACATTTCTTTGTAAATTGTGAGATGTTTGGAAAGCTGTTACTCGTTCAATATCTAACTAAACTTATCGAAACTTTGTAAACTTACTAATTCTGACATGCTCTTTCTTGTGATGGGGTTATATTAATTCTACGAACTCTTTCCCAGTCCTTTACTCGTTTCCAAAGAGGCTAATAGTTTGCTAGTTTCCGTTTAACTAACTATGAAATACAATACAAGCAAGATGTTCAGAGTTCAGAGTAACTAAAGTTCAGATACATCTCATTACCATATGACAACCATGTCTAAACTGCTTATTCAAGGTCAATGAAATTGAATATACACCTACTCGTCAGCTAATTTGCTTGTTGGCGGTCTTGGCTTGTTGCTTGCCGCTTTCAATCGGATCGGACAACCTATTGAAATAGGTGTTTTCCCGGCCGCCGGGGATTCCCATGTTTCTCAACTAACTCAACTAAGAGGACATTGAATAAACTGCTCAACGTTGTTGAATGCAATCGTAGTTTAGGTGACCAAGAATTATCGAATGATCAACATGCATGATTAGCCTATGATTGTTGAGTTGCATTAATCTTTCTTGCTTTGCCTGCATGGTGCAGCATCGTCTTTGAACCACGACGAAGATCTACAAATTCAGTAAAACTAGACAAAAACACTCGAAAAGCAACCTAAGCGAGCTGTAGAATCGTTACTTACAAACAATGAATTGAAATTCCTGTCGAAGAAGGGGAACGTCGTTGTGATCCGAATTTCTCCAGAGCTTCCATCATCATTTGGAGGCAGAGCATCATCACCGCTGTTAGAAGCAAACTTGTAAAACTCAGACAAAGGAAGCGATGAGTGTAGTTTTATGAAGCAAAGAAAACAGATCCAGATGCAATAAAACTTGATTGAATTCATCGCGAGTGATCAGTTCGATACCAGCGTACTACGAAGTAATACGGCTTTAGTACAGTTTACTTCCTAGTTGCTGTCTAGTGTCGATTACAGGAATGTTAAGTATGTCAAATACGTTCTGCTTGACGGCATCGATTCATTTTGTCTTTGTCTATATACACCTATTTCAAAAAACCTTGTCGCGTTCAAAGCAACAAGCGTCAAGCCAAGACCGACTGGTGAATGCTGGTTTTGTGTTGTCAAATTATTCAAATCAGACCTATTGTCTATGGAACGAAGTGTGATACGCAAACAAGCAGGTGAAAATGTTCACATTTGGCCATTAGTCCTTAGAGAAACAATTGTGATTTAAATAATTGTCAGCACAAAACCAGCATTCACTTCGGTCTTGGCTTGACGCTTGTTGCTTTCAACGCGACAACGTTATTTGAAATAGGTGTATATGACATGGTCGACAATATAATAATAATAATAATAATAATAATAATAATAATAATAATAATAATAATAATAATAATAATAATAATAATAATAATAATAATAATAATTATTATTATTATTATTATTATTATTACTTATTTATACACCTAAGAGCTACAAAGCTCGTTAAAACGTTAATAACTATTTTTATTAATTTATTCCATTATTTCACTTTCTTTTGTTGTTCTTAGTACTTATCACCTATTCCAAAAATCGTTGTCCCCGCCGAAAGGAACAAGCAAGAAGCTGACGACCGCAAAGGGCTTTGGGACTTTCTACTTATTCATTTATTGATCCGTAGACATTTTGACAACATGCATTTTCAAATGGCCGAATAGTTCCAAATGATTGCTATTCAACGCTCGTAGGGATAACTTCTCAAGTACCACGGATAAATAAATTAATTAGGAGATTCCCAAAGTCCTTTGCGGTCGTCATATTCTTGCTTGTTGCTTTCGGCCCGGACAACGATATTCAGTGGAATAAGTGTATATACTTGTAAGTACTTTTCACTAGCTACACTGAAGATAATAATAATAATAATATATATTTATATAGCGCCAATTACGAGGTTCAATGGCGCTGTTACAATTAATAATAATAATAGTAATTAATCAGAAATTAAATGCTTGATTATAAAAATTATTATAAAGATGATGTGTGACACATCTAAACATGTCTGTAAAAATAACAAATGTTGTCCTGTATATAAAGATTATTATACAGTTGCTGCTATTAAGGCCATATATATACATCTATTTCAAAAAACCTTTGTCGCGCCGTTCAAAGCAAGTCAAGTGAAGTTAAGTCTGACCGTGAATGCTGGTTATGTGCTGACAATATGTAAATTGCCCATTTCAAACCATGTGATGTAAACATGGTGTTCCCTGGAGAATTGTTCATTTATATTTCTTTAATATATTCGTTCATATTGAAAGGACTAATTCTCCAGGGAACACCTAGCCTCCTCCGCAGGCAACGTTCGGAGGCCGAAGGCCGAGAAAGAAGCGAGGCCGAAGGCCGAGAATTGGCCGAGAATGGGATCCCTGCGAGGCCGAAGGCCGAGAGGGACTTGGCCCCTAGGGAGAAAAAGCGAAGGAGTTGCCTGCCATAAATGGACAACAGTTTATCACTTCGCGCATGTTTTATTGCGCATGCCAAATATACTTAGTACGGGAGGGATAAGAAAAATTCGACAGATTTCTTCAATCTCTAGAAGTCCGATGTTTTAGTGAAATCCTGGAAATTATTTTCAGTCCAGGCCATTGTTTTAGAAATAAAGGCCAACGGAAAAGCAGTGAAACTGACAGATTTTAATCGGAAGCAAAGAGAGTGCGTTTCATAAATATAATACACTGCAAATGACAGCGTCAGGACCAAGGTCAACAACAACTAACCGACCGATCAGAGCGTGGCTTGATTCTGGCGCCTAAAATCGCCAACACTCGAGTGTTTATAGTGATAGGAAACCATAACATGAATTCGGTTCGCTTCAAATTTTTAGCACAAACATGTGTTCTTGTGCAAAACACATCAGCGACGGCGGGCGCCTTACAAATTTATATTAATGCCCACGTATATAACCCGACTTATAAACAACGGGTCGGGTTAGCGTACGTTGGAGACGTGACATCTTCTCTCTCTGTTTCGCAACAGTGAAAACAAATAATAATTATAAGAACGAGAGATTAAAAACTGAGAGACGATTTTTGTACGTGGTATTTAGGTAGAAGTTGTATTCACAAGGCCGCATATAAGCGTCGAGCGCGAGCGAGTTGACCAGGCGCGTTGTGTGACAATTTTAAACCGCCGTCAGGTCACTCACATTGCGTTTTCTGATCATCTTTGAGATTTGCTGTACTTCAATGAAAGCATTAACGAAGTCAGTATTTCAAAGGAACATTTTAAACTGAGCGACTAATTTTAAAATGCATCAGTCCGCAGTGTGAATCAACTTCTTGTTTGATTTGACTGATGGCGGTTAAAAATATCTTTCACTCGGTCGCGAAAGGGATTTCACTCTCTCTATTTTGAAAGTCTTCAGAGGCAGGAACTTTAAAATAAACGTTCTAGTACCTAGTAGAGATCACGTCTTGAACCGCACAGTACTGTTTGATGGTTTAACTACTAAGTATCCACTAGTGAGGTATTTTGGTCGACTAAAACTCCCAGGGGCTCCCGGGGTGAATTCACATGTCCTCAAGGGTGAATTCACTCGTCCACACCATTCGATTTATGGCAGGCTACTCCTCCCCATTTTTTTCCTTCGCTCTCGTCTCCAGTCTTCCTCTTTTGTATCCCTAGTCCTCCCTCTTCCTATTTTCTACCACAGGAATCCCAATTCCGATAAAAATTCCATTCCGATAAAGTAGCCTGCGGAGGAGGCTAGGGAACACCATGTTTACATCACATGTAATATTCCTCGTTCTAAAATGACTCGAAATGGACTACTTGAATCTTAGTAAACCATCAAGTGTAAACACGGCCTTAGAATGTTTACACATGTAATATTCCTCGTTCTAAAATGACTCGAAATGGACTACTTGAATCTTAGAATGTTTACACATGTAATATTCCTCGTTCTAATGGAATCTTACTACGGCCCGGCCCGAAGATTAACGTATGTCATTCGCCGTTTTCATAGCGCTGGCTCAGTGTTATTTGCTCTTGTGGTATCAGTAATAATGATGCAACGTACATCAGTATTATGTATGTTATTCCTCGTTCTAAAATGACCCGGCCGGAATTACTTTCACGGCCCGACGGAGTCCTTACAGCTAACGCATGTTTTTTTGCCATTTTCAATGCACTGGATAATGCTGGATCACATGTTATTTCCTGATTTAAAACTCGGAATTACATGAATCTGATCACGGTACGGCCTGTGTCAGTGACATTTCATTGTTCTCAAAGCGTGTTTGGAGTTCAGTAGCCTGTGAATACAGCCGCTTTTTGGCGCTCAAGCGGCTGTATTCGCTAGCTAGGAGTTCAGTACAGATCAGCCGGTATGATCACGATACGATCGAAGCAATGGTGTTACGTTTTCAAAGCGCTGGTTAAGAAATGTTAACGTACTTTAATGCTTAGGCTTTCGCGTGAGTTAGACATAACGATAATAGTCTAAAATTGTTAGGACTGTTAGCGTATTATTCACTTTTATCGCTTAGTGCTATCCATGGTGTTATCAATCACAGGGCGACCTCTATTTCGAATTTCAAAAAGAACTAAAATAAGTCGTGTCTAAGCCGAGAACTAATCGTATAAATGACACAAATTCCTGTGTATATACAGGTTTTCGCCGTTTACTCATCACACGCCGACGCAGCCCTCGTTATTATTCTAAAATGTAACGCTCATTGTTCTCTGTACAAATACTAGCATAACGAATTACAGCTTCCTGCTAGGTACTTTGCTACCAACACTCAAGGTTATCCTAGCTAAACCCACCGTTAGACTATATTTCCAAAGCGATTGTTGTTTCAGTACTGCGTATCACGTGAAACGGCAAACGTATGTCATGATGATTATGCACTACACCACTTCACAGCCTCTCACGAACAATAATTCCAAGTCGAGGTTGACTTGGACTTATTGCACATATTAAAAACTAGTTTTCTTATGCGCAGTAAGGCCAACTCGACTTGGAACTATTGTTCGTGAGAACTGTGAAGTGGTGTATTACTCCACGTTCTAAAATGAATCACGGCCCTAAAAAATATTAACGTATGTCATTATATATTCGCTGAGATAGCGCTAGCCATCGGTTATTTAATTTACGGCCCGGCCCAAGCGCTTGTTCGCCGTTTTCAAAGCGCTGACAAATCATTTGCTGTTTTCCAAAAGCGCTGGTTATTCAATGTGGATATACGATAATAGTTATCAATCAATCAATAATGCGAAGGATACGACGTAATATATTACGAAAACGTTTCAGAGTAGTGGGCCAAGATTGGACCCTTGCGGACAACCTCTTTTGACCTCGATCCAATCACTAGTAGAGTCTGTAGTGATTCTCACTTTGCAATGTCTATCAAGGAAGTAGGATTGAAGAAGAGAAGTAGCATCATTCCAGTTTACTTAGTAGTAAGGAATGGTGAATAATATTGGTTTTAAATTCTTGTCTTTAGTTAACGGATTGACGAAAATCACAAAATTCCTGAAAGATACAACATGGAAAATTATTAGCCATTTCAAAAACGAGTGGAGGACTGGGAACGAGTTTTTAGAATTAATCTAATTAAAAAATGAACCCCATCACAAGAAAGAGCATATCAGAATTAGGTAGTTTACAAAGTTTCAATAGGTTTAGTTAGATATTGAACGAGTAACAGCTTTCCAAACATCGCAAAAATTACAAAGAAATGTATGTTACAGGGGACAAGTGTCCCCCGTAACCATACATTTCTTTGTAATTTTTGCAGTTTTTGAATGTCTGCAGTTCAGTTGCTACTTGTCCAAACCCTATCAAACTCCTGAAACTTACTAATTCTGACATGCTCTTTCTTCTATCTTAATTAGATTAATTCTAAAAACTCGTTCCCAGTCCTCCACTCGTTTTTGAAATGGCTAATTCACTTGGCACGATCTGCTTTTATAGGAAGTTTTCCACATTAGCTATTATTTGGAAAAGGCCTGGTAATTGGAGAACCCCCTATACCCCCATGCATTGCAGTGTTTGTTGGATGGAGCAAAGTTTTTTGCCGGGATCCCGCATAGCGCTCATGACTCGGGTTCATCCTAGCAACATTTCTATGGGGGGATGGGGACGCTCAGTTTCACACTAAAGCATGATTGCGCGTGTTGTCATTTATTCAATCGTGCAAACCAATTTTGCAGCCATTGTAGCCGAATGTAATGATAGACTTTGGAGAAGTATATAAGACGAAATCTTAAGCGCCACTTTGACGAAGTAATCAACATAACTAAAGGTACTAAATAAAGGAAAAGACCGTCAAAATTCCACAATCAATCCCATTGCTGTGCAGAATTTTTGTTTGCAATATCAACCTTTAAAACTAAATTCAGTTGAGCTCAAACAGAATGATAATAATGACATCATGTCAGATGGCTAAGCTTCAGAATATCCTGCCACTCAGACCATCCCTACGTACGCGTAGTTACTCCCTTCTACGACCAAGGTCTTTGCATCATCTACCCAATCCTTTGTTTTACGCAAATGGAGTCATTGTTACCAACCAAATGTTGGATACGTTGGAGATCCAATGAAGCTTACAATATGTCTCCTCATTGGTACGCCCTTCGTAAGGAAAACTTGAAGATCCACATTTCTTAGAGTGTAACGGCACCCACGTGCCTTAGATTTCGATTATATATTTTTTGCAATTTTAATACCCTTACGTCACTGACACCTATCTACTCGCAGTCACGTGACACTAGCTTTATTACCCCAGTACCCCTTTTTGTAAACACATAAGCTTACAGAAATTCGACGGGAACCTTTGCTGTTAAACTTAGAAGCTATTTAGAGCCTTCGTCAACTACACGTCCTGCACCAGGATCGCTGTACAAACAGTTTAGCACAATAAACAAGCCTTGTGGAATTTGTGAGTCGTTTCTTCAAACACCATCCGATAGTTTCACGGATCTCTCCGCCGCTTCCCTACTGATTCCATGTTCAGGGGGAAACTACACAGCAAAAAGAAGGAGCACAAAAAAAATAGCTGACCACAAAAAGTATACTTTCAACTGAGAACGATCTATTAAATAAAATTCCAACAATAGAATCAAGAGATCCGAAGGAATGATTAAATCATTACTAGTTTTCGTATTTCAAAAATCTAAATAGTGCAAGACCATCTAGTACTGACCCATTTGATAAAGGAATTGACTTCTTCATCGCTAATATAACATTTGCTTCACCTCATAATGATATACTATTCATCTTTGTGTATGCTCCCCATATTTCGCTGTTATGTAGTAAAATAGGACGTACTAAGGCATCAAATAGTTTTTTTTAAAGATAAATTTTATAGAGGACCCATTTACAGGATGAATTATTAGGACTTTGTAATAGAAAGTGAAGTGCTGCGAGTTGAATTATTTGCATTCAGATTCATTCTACAATGCACAGGCAAATAATAATGACACGAGATAACATATATACATCTAAATTGATTTGATATTTGAACTATGGGCGTGTGCTTTTGAAGGCAAATATCTCAACCTTTCACGTGCACAGTACAGTTTGTGTAAAGGGTGTTACGAAACACCGTGAGGGGTGAGTAGGTCGGAGGAGCCAAGTCTGAATGGTATTTTGGGACACTCGAAATTCGGCGCGCAAGCCCCTGTTTTGTCACGTGACAATGTCAATCAAAATATTTAACACAAATAATAATAATACATTAAATAAACAAATAAGCATGCAATTAACACAAGTTTTAGAATCAGAGCTTTAAAAACTATAGCTAGGATAATTTTTGGAAAACTGGAAATGTTATAGAGTTTGATGGGCTGACTACAAGCCATGCCAGTCAGCTGCAGCATTTCCCCCCACACACTTTGTGGTCAAACACGGCTATCTCACTGCACAACTGTTTTTGGTACATTCACGCACGAACCACAAACGCCATCAGTTTTCAACTCAATATAATTACTGTTAGCCTAATATACTCTATAGTTAGTCTTATTCTATTTAGACACACCCGACCTTCCTTAGCTACGCAGACAACCTCCGTGACTCGAGTTTGTCTGAACTATATCTGTGGCTATGTTTACATGTTTGTTGACAGCTCAGTATGAAACATGACGCCATTACAGTGTTCCATCTTCAAAAGGGAATATGATTTATCATATTATCCCGTGTTTTGAAAACTGTATTACTTCGAACATAGAATCATATCCCTATAGTATCATCGTTAGTTTGTTTCGTTGTTTCGCTGTTTCGTGGTTTAGTAACACCCTTTTGTAAACGTGCTTTTAAGGGTGCGTTCGATTGACCATATTCCAGAATAGGAATACACGGAATAACATCCCTAAATCGCTGTCGCGCAGCTACTTGTCCACTGTAAAATGAAACGATTCTTTGTTGTATCATAATAACGTTACAAGGAACAGTTTGGAATTTTAAATGTGCTGAAATAAAAGCATCCAAATGTTTATTCCGTGTATTCCTACTCTGGATTAGAGTCAATCGAACGCACCCTAAGTTTGGTTACACAAATAAATACACAGCCATCAAGGACATTATTTGTACTAAAGATATAAGACTACAAAAGAAGACAAGCAAGTCCCTCTGGTATCCAGGGGTAGAGATGCCAGGGTTATGGACCATCGTTTTTTTCTCACTTTTTATGTAATGGCGTCATAAGGCCGGTCGTGCGAAAAAAAAAAACGCACGAACCTCGCGTTCGGTTAATACGTAGTATGTCCAAGTCGAGGTTGGCCTTACTGCGCATAATTAAGAAAAATAATTTTTAATATGTGCAATAAGTCCAAGTCAACCTCGACTTGGAACTATTGTTCGTGAGAGGCTGTGAAGTGGTGTAGTGCATAATCATCATGACATACGTTTGCCGTTTTACGTCAGTACCCAGTACTGAAACAACAATCGCTTTGAAAATATAGTCTAATGTGGGTTTAGCTAGGATAACCTTGAGTGTTGATAGCAAAGTACCTAGCAGGAAGCTGTAATTCGTTATGTTAGCCGGTATTTGTACAGATAACAATGGGCGTTACATTTTAGAATAATAATGAGGGCTGCGTCGGCGTGTGATGAGTAAACGGCGAAAACCTGTATATACACAGGAATTTGTGTCATTTATACGATTAGTTCTCGGCTTAGATATAAAACACGACTTATTTTAGTTCGTATAGACGACCCTACTATTTCTTTTTGAAATTCGAAATAGAGGTCGCCCTGTGATTGATGACACCATGGATAGTACTAAGCGATCAAAGTGAATAATACGCTAACAGTCCTAACAATTTTAGACTATTATCGTTATGTCTAACTCACGCGAAAGCCTAAGCATTATTAAAGTACGTTAACATTTCTTAACCAGCGCTTTGAAAACGTAACACCATTGCTTCGATCGTGCCGGGAGCATATAACTGAACTCCCAACGCGCTTTGAAAGCGAGGACATGTCACTGATGCAGGCCGTGATCAGATTCAAGTAATTCCGAGTTTGAAATCAGGAAATAACATCTGATCCCGAGTGCATTAAAAATGGCAAAAACATGCGTTAGCTGTAAGGACTCCGTCGGGCCGTGATCAGTTGAAGTAATTCCGGCCGGGTCATTTTAGAACGAGGAATAACATACATAATATGTGCGTTGCATCATTATTACTGAAACCACAAGCGCTTTGAGAACAACAAAGCTTTGAAAACGAATGACATACGCTAGGATTCCTTCGGGCCGGGCCGTAGTAAGATTCAAGTACTCCATTTCGAGTCATTTTAGAACGAAGAATAGCTCGATCCATACATGACCAGAACTAGGAATAACTCCATACATGACATGCATATACGTTTGTAGTTTCTGGGGGCCCTACACCAAAACGTAATGGATTTTTTCTAAGTGCCACGACCTGACTATTTGGAAAGACGGACCGACTCAGCTCGTGACGATCCGAGTCGATCGGAGTCCGATCGTCATGATTTTACAGGGGCCCTACATCAAAACGTAGTGGATTTTTTCTAAATGCCACGACCTGACTATTTGGAAAGACGGACCGACTCAGCTCGTGACGATCCGAGTCGATCGGAGTCCGATCGTCATGATTTTACAGGGGCCCTACACCAAAACGTAGTGGTTTTTTTCTAAGTGCCACGACCTGACTATTTGGAAAGACGGATCGTCAAGCTGTTATGACGATCCGACTCATTGCGTGTGTATTGGACAACCCTCTTCCCGGCCGCCGGGGATTCCCCTGTTTCTCAACTAACTCAACTAAGAGGAAATTAAATAAACTGATCAACGTTGTTGAATGCAATCGTAGTTTAGGTGACCAAGAATTATCGAATGATCAACATGCATGATTAGCCTATGATTGTTGAGTTGCATTAATCTTTCTTGCTTTGCCTGCATCGTCTTTGAACCACGACGAAGATCTACAAATTCAGTAAAACTAGACAAAAACACTCGAAAAGCAACCTAAGCGAGCTGTAGAATCGTTACTTACAAACAATGAATTGAAATTCCTGTCGAAGAAGGGGAACGTCGTTGTGATCCGAATTTCTCCAGAGCTTCCATCATCATTTGGAGGCAGAGCATCATCACCGCTGTTAGAAGCAAACTTGTAAAACTCAGACAAAGGAAGCGATGAGTGTAGTTTTATGAAGCAAAGAAAACAGATCCAGATGCAATAAAACTTGATTGAATTCATCGCGAGTGATCAGTTCGATACCAGCGTACTACGAAGTGAGACTCTTTAGTACAGTTTACTTCCTAGTTGCTGTCTAGTGTCGATTACACTGAGGAATGTTAAGTATGTTAAATACGTTCTGCTTGACGGCATCGATTCATTGTGTCTTTGTCTATATCCCGGATCTATATATTATATATATATGACATGGTCGACTAATAATTATCTTTATTCCATTATTTAAAGGGGGACTAGTACGTAAATCGTTCAAAATTTGACTTAGCTGAAACTTCACTGAAATAATCTCATAGACCCATACAATTACTGGTTAATTTTTTTTCAAAAATTCCAACGGGAAGTAATGCATTTTTATGAATCTTTAGAGGTGTCAGTGACGTCACTTACTCAACCGAAACAATGATCACGGCTTCGCTCCGTACATTTCTTCATGTTTAATGTCTTGAATTATTTTATTTCTATGAAGCTAAACGTTTGTGTGAAGGAGTTTTCTTACCTTATATGTGCTTAGGATTGATTGTTTGACTAGTTTTCTTCAATGCAGAGCAGTTATCTGAACAAACCGTTGAGATATTTTGATCACAAAATACAAAGAAATGTATAGAGCTGAGTTTAGGTTGAGTAAGTGACGTCACTGACACCTCTAAAGATTCATAAAAATGCATTACTTCCCATTGGAATTTTTGAGAAAAAAATTAACCAGTGATTGTATGGGTCTTTGAGATTATTTCAGTGAAGTTTCAGCTAAATCAAACTTTGAACGATTTACGTACTAGTCCCCCTTTAAATCACTGTTAATTGATTCTATAAGGACTAATTATAAATTAACTAGACGCTCTTCTAGCGTGAAGTCGGGCTTCTAAATGAAATGTAACCTATTTGAACTAAATATAGATATCTTATAGTGCGATTTTCAGTGCGATTGAAACAGTTTTTGGTTGCTCGTCGTTGCATGACTCGAGCTCGATAGAACATGCTTTCCTTGAAATTTCAGTACTGCGAACTTTACAGTATATCAGTAAAAACGTTAATAGCCCGACTTCACGCTACTAGAGCGTCCTGTTTCAATCTAAATTTAGATTTAGACGAGAAAAGACTTATATTTTGGGCATGTTGTAGAACACGGACTCAGCTGGAATGGACTGGACTGGACTGGACTGGACCGGACCCGAAAAACACGGACTGAGTCCGCGTTTTCAGAAAACACGGACTAAGTCTTAGGAAGACACATGTATGGTACGTTGGGTTACCTGTGACAGTAGAGTTTATGATACAGCTCCCAGTGTCATTTGGCACCAAACTTTATTTGTAAGTATTCTTTTTACCACAATCTATGAATTTCTCGCATTTTGATTGGTCGAGAGCCGTGGTAAATAGGAGTGCATACCACAGTATTACGTCATAAGTCGATCGTCTGATGCAAAAATAATAATTTTGGCAAACGAAAAACATGTTTTCAACTACATATTTTACAGTGACTAAGAGTACATACCAAGCTGACTATCGATCGTAAGCCATAGTTCGTAGCAAGCCAAATATTTCATCATTCTCCACAGTTTGTTCTTTCATTCAAGTATATAAAAACTGCTAGATCTGATCGTATCGATGCTTATAGATTCACGGTGATAAAAGTTCATTTGTTGACTTTTGGACACTCTGATAATAAATCCATCACTTCAGAAAATCCACAGACCATCAAAGATTCCGCTGAAGTACTATTCTCTAACGTTATTTCATATTTTTCAAGACATGTTCACCACGAGCTCGTGCTTTTCTCCATTGACTACATTTTCCAGATTTTAGGCTTTAGAGTATTTTTCGGCTTTGTTGACTGTCAAAAGGCACTTTTCAGATTTCACACAATGACCAGGCACAAGGTGTTTCCCCACTGATAAATAATATAATTCTCTGAGAGTTTCTTTCAGACTTGAAAACTCAAAGCATTGTATAGCTAATATATATTGCAGTATCAGAAGTTTTACAAGAGGTTGTATTTATTTTCTCAGGTCAGTGAATAATGATTGGGAAACATCTAAAAGGCATGGGAGACTTCAAACTTAACATTAACATTAACTAATATCTATGAGCGGCGATGTTCTGTTTGTTGTAACATGGCTGCTTTTGCATTTATTTGCAGTGATTACACGCTATATATTCTAATAGGCCGGATTAACGTTACTGGCCCTATAAACTCAATGGGTACTTAATGAAAAAGAGCTTTCCCGGCTGTGTCAATACGTATTCGAATCTCACGTATCCAATCGCTCTTGGATGCACTATGCTGCACCAAATCAAAGAAAGATGTAAAAAAATCATTCTCGAAAAAATTAACATTAACAATATTAACTAAAGATCTATGAGCGGCGATGTTATGTTTCACGTATCAATCGCTCTTGGATGCACTGTGCTGCACTACCCTGCGAGCAGAGGTTCTTTTTCGTCTCTCTATTTACACTGAGTCTTTTGCTTTTACTTTTGTTGAATGGCCTTTTGTTTTGGCTTTTACCTTGCTGTTCTTGTACTTGTAGTAATTTTTTTGAGAAGGATTTTTTTACAAATGACACTGGGAGCTGTATCGTAAACTGTCACAGGTGACCCAACCATACATGTGTCTTCCTATAAGACTCAGTCCGTGTTTTTTGAAAACGCGGACTCAGTCCGTGTTTTCTGAAAACGCGGACTCAGTCCGTGTTTTTCGGGTCCAGTCCAGTCCAGTCCAGTCCAGTTGAGTCCGTGTTATACAACATGCCTATATTTTGGCCCCTTGACCTCCGGTGCTTTCCCTGATTGGTTTGTGCTTTGTAATCTTTCTTGGCCAGACTTCATGTCTCCTTCGGCTTTAGCTCGACGTTAGCCTGCGTAGATTAATATAAAACAAGGCGCATGCGCTGTAGAACCCAATTAGTCATTTGGGGTCAAAGAATACGACGACCGCTCTGCATTTTTAGAGTCGGGGCTTCCACAGGAAGCCCGACTAATTATGTGAACATACAACAAGACCATCAGTTACAGAGCTGTATAATAAATAAACTTGGCATAACGAGATCTTTATATTCTGTTACATGGATCTGAACGCGAACGTCGTGTGCGTTCGTATGTGGAATGAGCGTATTGCAGCATTCATTGCTATACAACGGCGAGTAATGAATGGCTACTGGCTAATATTTAACAGTTGAAACCCGACTTTAAAAAGCTATACATCAGCTGATGACTTTCTTCTATTTGCGCATCCTCGGAAACCCGGCCAGGGGCAGTAGGAGGAGGGGGAAGGGAAAAGGAAGGGGAAAGGAAGGGGAAAGGAAGGGGAAAGGAAGGGGAGGGGGGGGGGGGGGGGTGGGGCTGTTTTTCCCTCTTCCCCTTTCCTTCCCCCCTCACCTTCCTTTTCCCCTCCCCTCCTCCCTCCCTCTACAGTCCCTGGGTTTCCGAGGATGATATTTGCGCGTCAGTTAGCAAATACAGAAAAAAACAATCTCACTCCATCCAGGTGATTCCAGGACAATTTTCAGTCAGTTTTCTCTTCGTCGACAGGATAATTATTATTTTAACTGTGGTAAGTAATTTAATTAATCGTCCTTAAGTCGTCGTTTGGTTTCTCCGATGTATTGTAAATGGCAGCGGTTACATTGTACCATGTATATATCACGTGTTTAGAATTACAAGTGATGTGGGATTTTATGAGGCGAGCTTCACGTCCTTTAAAAACTACAGTAGCTTATCTTAATTCTTAGAAGTTTATTCGAAAGTATGAGTTCGGAGAAATAAGTTATAAATTACAAAAGTACCTTCAAGATTTCACAGGCAAACCGGATGTTGTTAAATTCCAAGGTTGTTACAGCTAATTTACGTCACGCGTGACCAGTAATTCGAACATTTGAAAACAACGGTTTGAACATTTCAAAGTCCAACGGAATCTCCTACAGACCACTAAATATTTTCTCAAAAACGTTCATTATAAAATTAAAATTAAATTGGATGGAAATTTGTGCCAGCTAAGCCTACATACTCTGCAATCACAACAGCCTGAGTAAACAGATATCTGATACTTTTTCTTATTCGTTAGATACACTTATTTCAAAAACATTGGCATCTGAAATCTGAATCTGAAATCTAAGACCGAGAGGGATTGTAATACACAGTACAATAACTTTATTATTATTGTGGGTATAATTAAATTGTGATTTATCTTGTAATTACTGGAATATGCCATGACCTTTAGGATAGTGCCACGAGTATTTTTAGGTCACATATTCAGATTTCAGATTCAGATTTCAGATGCCAACGTTTTTTGAAATAGTATATTCGTGGAGATTTGATTTTTCTGTCTGAATGTTCGAGACTCGAGTCTAGACTTCAAAACTTCATTTGAATGTTCCGGCGATTTACTGGTCACGCGTGACGTAAATTAGAATTGCAATTCCACGTTTTGTTTAATTAGAAAGAGATACGTAATATCTTATAAGGTACCACTTGTAATCATACTCCAAAACTATCCTTATTTGTAGCATAAATAGAAGTTATAGTCTGTTTGGAAATGTACCATTCAGTGGCGTAGCCAGGGTGGCGTTCAAGTGTAGGCAACCGATCGAGGCAAGAGTGCCATTGAGGGCCGAGGCTATTGCCTTTATGAACCTGTTTTTTTTGTAGACACGTGCCTTTTTCGCAATGGGGTAGCTACACCACTACCATTGCATTGAAACTCGGATTTCAATTTACTTTCTGTTTATCAATTTCAGTATCAATCATCAGCTGCACTCCCATTACTGCGATGTGGTCAACTTCGTGGCTATTCATTTTGGAAGCAGCCCTCATAGTAACAGGCAATGCCATTACGTTAGTGATATTTACAAGCACTCCTCGTCTGCGCAGTCGCAAACACGTGTTGATTGTAAACCTTGCTGTAGCTGATATATTTGTTGGTCTGATGTCGGTTCCCATGTACGTCTACGTAATAGAGGGTGACATCAACAAGTCCTCATTTCTGACCTTCTATAAAATGCAGGATCTCTTATTTGGAATATCTTCTTTATTTGGCCTGGCAGCCTTGTCTATTGAACGAGCGTACGCAACATTTTTTCCATTCAAACACCGCACTTTAAGCAAATTTCGCTACGCTGCTGGTATAGCTGTGCTGTGGGCATGTGCGCTCAGTTACACTCTCGTTGTGCATCACCTTAAATGAGGTGATTCCCAGCGGGAAACATTACTATTGGTGATATTAGTAATGTCACTGTCAATCCCTCTTTTCATCATGTTAACCACATATGCCCTTATTTGGATTAAAATGACATGCAGGAGGCTAGGGGAATTGGCAATCACGCAGTCAATCACATTAACAAGAAATTAACTGTCACGCTTGTTCTTGTTACGATTGTCAGTTTGATCACGTGGATGCCAATTCAGGTGATTTCACTTTGTAAATATTCGTGTTTTTCAGTGGTAATTTTACAAAGGGTATTACCTGCTACTAAATTCCTCCACTATGGCAACTCGTGTGTTAATATTATTATCTATGCAATGCGAATGCCAGAATTCAAAAATGTGCTACGTAGACTAAGGCGTGTTCAAAATCCACCTGCAGTCTTCCCAAGAACAAGAATGAACATTCATAACAACGTCATTGAAAATCATGAAAATATCATAAACGATGATAGACCAGTGGAGATGTCTGCACAAACCACGCATTTATAGTGAGAACGTTGTGATTCGATTGTCTTATAACGCTATGACGTCACATCAAAAATCCATTGTTTAAACGCTAAGGATCATGGTCGTGGCTGGGATGAAAAACAGCAAGAATACAAACAAATCACTATATAATTCATTCTGTACAACCTAGAAAAACAGTACCAGCCACACACCAAAAAAAAAACCCAGTAAATACTAACAATTATTCCCCGAAGAGGTGAGTAGTGGTGTATATTTACCGAGCCGCGAGTCTTCGAGCAGCGAGGTAAATATTTACCACTACTCACCGACAATGAAGGGAATAATTGTTTTAGTATATACCACACAAGTGAATAGCCAGCAAAATATATAACATTTATTTTCAAGGAGAAAGAGAAACGCTTGCGAAACTCGACGCCATCTTGTTTTGCTTGGAGGTAAATAGCAAAGGATATTCCGATATTGATTAGCCAATCAGAGCGCGCGAAAAGTACTATTCACTTGTGTGGCATATACTAATGTAGAATAAACATCAACACATATTATATTTGGAAACCAGAAAATTAGAAAATAAACAATTCGCAGCAGAGCAGATTTTACTAAAATTGATATTATTGACGATTCTGTGACGCCAATATAGGGTAAATGGTATACCGTATTCCTCGATTAAGCGCCCCTCCTCGATTAAGCGCCCCTCTTGTCCACACAATTTAAAATAAGCTCCCCCCCTCGATTAAGCACCCCCTTCCCTCCCCTAAGAAATATGGTCAGTAATAATTACAGAATATGGCATACAACTTGCGTTTTATTACAGTTACGGCATGTTTCTTTATGTAGTGCCGTTTTATTAAAGTTATGTTTCCGAGTTGAAATCACGTTTTTATATTAACTACTTCTAGAGGGTACAATAATCCACACCGGTATGCTAGAATAACCAACTACTTCTAGAGGGTACAATAATCCACACCTGTATGCTAGAATAACCAACTACTTCTAGAGGGTACAATAATCCACACCTGTATGCTAGAATAACCAACTACTTCTAGAGGGTACAATAATCCACACCTGTATGCTAGAATAACCAACTACTTCTAAAGGGTACAATAATCCACACCTGTATGCTAGAATAACCAACTACTTCTAGAGGGTACAATAATCCACACCTGTATGCTAGAATAACCAACTACTTCTAGAGGGTACAATAATCCACACCTGTATACTAGAATAACCAACTACTTCTAGAGGGTACAATAATCCACACCTGTATACTAGAATGCTACCAACTACTTCTAGAGGGTACAATAATCCACACCTGTATGCTAGAATAACCAACTACTTCTAGAGGGTACAATAATCCACACCTGTATGCTAGAATAACCAACTACTTCTAGAGGGTACAATAATCCACACCTGTATGCTAGAATAACGAACTACTTCTAGAGGGTACAATAATCCACACCTGTATGCTAGAATAACCAAACCAACTACTTCTAGAGGGTACAATAATCCACACCTGTATGCTAGAATAACCGAACTACTTCTAGAGGGTACAATAATCCACACCTGTATGCTAGAATAACCAACTACTTCTAGAGGGTACAATAATCCACACCTGTATGCTAGAATAACCAACTACTTATAGCTAGAATAACCAACTACTTCTAGAGGGTACAATAATCCACACTGTATGCTAGAATAACCAACTACTTCTAGAGGGTCCAATATAATCCACACCTGTATGCTAGAATAACCAACTACTTCTAGAGGGTACAATAATCCACACCTGTATGCTAGAATAACCAACTACTTCTAGAGGGTACAATAATCCACACCTGTATGCTAGAATAACCAACTACTACTTCTAGAGGGTACAATAATCCACACCTGTATGCTAGAATAACCAACTACTTCTAGAGGGTACAATAATCCACACCTGTATGCTAGAATAACCAACTACTTCTAGAGGGTACAATAATCCACACCTGTATATGCTAGAATAACCAACTACTTCTAGAGGGTACAATAATCCACACCTGTGTATGCTAGAATAACCAACTACTTCTAGAGGGTACAATAATCCACACCTGTATGCTAGAATAACCAACTACTTCTAGAGGGTACAATAATCCACACCTGTATGCTAGAAATCCAACCAACTACTTCTAGAGGGTACAATAATCCACACCTGTATGCTAGAATAACCAACTACTTCTAGAGGGTACAATAATCCACACCTGTATGCTAGAATAACCAACTACTTCTTCTAGAGGGTACAATAATCCACACCTGTATACTAGAATAACCAACTACTTCTAGAGGGTACAATAATCCACACCTGTATGCTAGAATAACCAACTACTTCTAGAGGGTACAATAATCCACACCTGTATGCTGCTAGAATAACCAACTACTTCTAGAGGGTACAATAATCCACACCTGTATGCTAGAATAACCAACTACTTCTAGAGGGTACAATAATCCACACCTGTATGCTAGAATAACCAACGTCACTACTTCTAGAGGGTACAATAATCCACACCTGTATGCTAGAATAACGAACTACTTCTAGAGGGTACAATAATCCACACCTGTATGCTAGAATAACCAACTACTTCTAGAGGGTACAATAATCCACACCTGTATGCTAGAATAACCAACTACTTCTAGAGGGTACAATAATCCACACCTGTATGCTAGAATAACCAACTACTTCTAGAGGGTACAATAATCCACACCTGTATGCTAGAATAACCAACTACTTCTAGAGGGTACAATCATTACCAGAAATTACGGACATCTGACGTCACGGTATTAGTTTTCAGTACGATCGACATTTCAAAATGGCCGCTCAACAACACAAAGAAATGTATGGGACTTCAAACATAATTTGAAATTTTGACATTTATACTGCTTCGAATTTTAGGTGCCGACCTCCAGATGTAAAATATAGTCTTTATAACATATTATGTGAACATTTTTGCATCGTTTAATTCATTCTACTGGCCGCAAAATAGATCCAAAACAACAACGAATATTGACAATACATGCTCCTTAATTCGAGCGAAAAAGTTTTACCTGCATTACTTTCCGAGCTTTAAACTTTCGATGAATGTATGGATCCATCGGTGCCGACATCTGAAACATTGCCTCAACTCACAGTAAGTCTAAATCCGTCAAAATGATATGATTTCCATGATATAAAAGGCCGCAAACCACAAGTGAAAAAGCACTATTTCTCGGAGGCCTTGAGCAAACATCTGAGATGTGGAATGTCCTGAAATCACCAAGAAATCACCCAAAATATAGCAATTTTCGCCGTTTGATTCGGCCATTTTACAAGAACTTAGTAGCCTGGTAGTTTTATGTGTGATACTGCTGTTCAAAGAAGGTGAAGGCTCCTAAAAGCGGGAAATTCAAACTCATAGTTCATGGATTGGGTTTCCTGTGTTTTTTTTTAAATTTCGAAGTGCCAAGAGTGAGTCGTTCGTACTCTGTGCCGAGCGTAAGCAAGCTCTTCAATATTACATCTATCAACCACAACACAAGCGCTTGGTATTTCTAAACAAACTTAGAGTAGTTTGGTTTTGATAAATTGATTTATTTTGATGTAAATTCGAGGAGAATTTCGGACTGCCAGTAGACCGCTGGTCATAATATCGCGGGAGTAAAATGTCCGTAATTTCTGGTAATGTGAACTTTAATCTTTAATGAATAAGGCGATCTCTGGTTTGAAGGTTTTTAATGTAGGAGCTTTCGGCTTCCAGACTGAAACCTTTAAGACTAATAATGAACTACGGTTCAAAGACGTAAAATATACAGCTATTTCAAAAAAGGTTGGTGAAGGTTTTGTTGCATTTTGCATACCAAGCCCGAAATGTATTGTGGATCATAGATAAATAATGTCAGCATGCACATACAGAAGAAAATATGCCTGTTCCATATTGCGAAGACAAAGTTTGGGAAAACTCCCAGAGTCCATAATTGTTGTGACCTTTTGCTGACTCCATTCACATCACCCATAGTGCATTTCGGGCTTGGTATGCAAGATGCAACAAAACCTTCACCAACCTTTTTTGAAATAGCTGTATACAAGGCGACACAGGAAGAATAATGGATGGAATGTAACACCAATGGTAAACAATAATAAATTGATGTTATTGTTTTAACAAAATAGAGTATTGTCTTGGGAGTGGTTTAGAGTTATTGTCCGCTTCATTGGTCAAGGCAGTGTGCCAAGACTCAAGAGTCTTGTGTATCCTATAATTGCCTTTGTCAATAATCGTTCCATTGTCAAAATCAATTGAGTGGTCCTTTAAATGTAATTTTAATTGAACCATGTAATAAATGAAATACGTTAACATTTTCATAATATTTGTAACTCTCAATACTCCATTTTACAGTTCCCAGCGCCATCTTGAAAGGTAGCCGTGCCTTTGCATCGAAGCGAGACCAACGGTGACCTTGCAATGATAGAGACCTTTTTAAACACCTTGGACAATTATTCACATGTCTCTATCATTGCAAGGGGCACCGTTGGTCTCGCTTCGATGCAAAGGCACGGCTACCTTTCAAGATGGCGCCGGGAACTGTAAAAAGGAGTATTGACCACAATCACTTAATATCATTTGAGGGCGAACCTGCTTCTTACATGAACGTTTACTATGAATTGTTAAAAATACCTATATATTGAAAATAATTAAAGTCTGTATCCATAGACATGAAAGACATGAAACTAACTTTTATTGTGTAGGCTTTTGTGTAGGCTTTTGCAACCTGCCGTTATCATTTTTAAAGCAAATATGATGGTGTGCAAGCACATGGCCAAAAATCCCTTGAGAAATAAACTACATCGATGCAGTTGAATGAACCAACAAGAGAAACTAGTGAGGAAGCTTTGGGAACCAATATGGCGACTATGACGTATATAACGTGCAATCCAAGAATACGCTCTGGAAACGCATCACAGCTATACCTACTGCGCAAGGAAAAAAGCTTTTCTGAAAGCACTGTGTTCTATATACACCTATTCCAAATATCGTTGTCCGGGCCGAAAGCAACAAGCAAGAAGCTGACGACCGCGAAGGACTTTGGGAATCTCCTAATTAATTTATTTATCCGTGGTACTTGAGATGTCATCCCTACGAGCATTGAATAGCAATCATTAGGAACTATTCCGTCGGCCATTTGAAAATGCATGTTGTAAAAATATATACGGATGAATAAATGAATAAGGAGAATGTCCCAATGCCCTTTGCGGTCGTCAGCTTCTTGCTTGTTGCTTTCAGCCCTGACAACGATTTTTTAGAATAGGTGTATCTAAAAGTAGAAAATGTTCGTGGATGGTAATTTTTCTTCGCGATTGTTCTGTCTATTTCTTGTTCGCATAAACTGCTTACTTGAACTTGACAATTCAGCTACATACAGCGCATGCAATTCTGTTTTCAGTGTCATAAAGTCCAACACCCGCTATAAGTTTCATAGTGGTGTACGTCGCGGATCGTCCATCGAGAATGGCCGGAGTTAACTGATCATGGTAATTTGAAATTTCATTACCTTTGTTCTATTTTATAAATCTGGCACTGGTGGTACAAAGACAAATACATGTTATTGCAATCAATCCCTGGAGATTTAAAGTACAAAGACTCAGCGGCCATTTTGGTGGTACAAACAAGAGAAGCTAATATATGAGGAATGCTTTGTTATCGGGAACCAACATGGCCGCCGTGACGTCACGTGAATACCAGCAATTGGTGTGCAACCACGTGACCGAAAATCCCTTGAAAAATAGATTGTTTTGGTCTTTTCTGGTTTGAAATTATTCTCAAATAGTTTTTACACAAATTCTGCAGTGCTATCTCGACAAAGCGCAATCGAATACGATCGCCAGTTATTTATTGGTTATTCCATGGTTTTCTAAGGAATAGGGGCGGATATTTCACGAAAAAATTATATTATTTGGTATACAACGAGCCTTTAGGCGAGTTGTATACTAAAATAATATAATTTTTGAGAGGAATTTCCGCCCGTATTCCTTAGAAAACCATGGAATAACCATATTATCCTATACATATTACATCAACAATTAAAATTTACAACGTTTTGATTGGCTAATACAAACTATGAAATACCGCTCTGTATTTCATAGAAATGGTGATTGGCTGAGATGTAATATGTATAGGATAAATACAGCTTATTTGATGGTTTGACAGATAATACGCGCGGCGAGTTGCGTAGTATTTTTCTAAGCCGGTAGGGCGAGGAAAAATACGAGCAATGAGTAAAATGTCTGCGCGTATTATCTGTCAAACCATCAAATAAGGGGTTTATTATTCCACAAATGAATTTGTTTCTTTGTTTCCTGAAGATTTTCCATGTTTTTCGTGCTCGCGCGAGCTACTGTGTAATACGCTGGCATATTTGCGTGGTCTAGTCTCTTGCCATGGTAAAATGACGCACTAGTGGAATAATAATAACGTTTATATTTATACACTGTTGTCGTACAATGTCAGGTCCGATTCAATCGTGATTACAGACCTGTGGATTGTTCACATGTTGAATTTACAGGTGTTACTTGTTTTACTGCATTCTAACACCATCATTGTTGTTACGATTTCTTCCAACGACATTCGGTAGTTCAATTCCTTCATTTGGTGATATTGGCTTGTTTAGGCAGACTCTCGCTCTTCGTGATAGTTCAATCTTGAATTCACGCATGCGCAATGCGTAAATAACAAAATTTACCAGCGAGCTGCCGTAACTTAGGAATGCACACCCAGACTCGAGCAAATTCATACCCTCAAAGCATGAGATACCACCACAAAGTACTGCATACATCAAGTAGATCTGGATAGGAATCCACGTGATCAAACTGACTATCGTGACAACAGCAAGCGTGACGGTTAGTTTCTTGTTACTCTGTTGGATTGCGTGATGAGGCATTGTTCCTATGCAAGTGACATTAACCCATATAAGGACATATGCAACCGTCACGATTATGAGTGAAATTGCAATAAATACAACTATAGTCAGAAAAATGTCATTCTCTTTCATAAAATGTGAGACTAGAGTAAGAACGAACGCAGACGCCCACACCACAGTTATACCAACTATGTACGGAACCTTACTTAAAGTGTGGTGCTTAAATGGGAAGTACGTGGCGTGCGCTCGTTCAATGGCCAAGGCTGCCAAACCAAATAGAGACGCAGATTCAAATAATATTCGATATCTTAGATGAAACCTCAGCGAGATAGCAGTGCTTTCTACCCAGTAAACATATATGGGTACTGATATCAATCCGACGAAGAGATCAGCTACAGCCAGGCTAACAATCAACACGTGTTTGCGTTTGCGCAGACGAGGAGTGCTTGTGAATACTACTATGGTGATAGTATTGGCTGTTACTATGAGAACTGCCTCCAAAATGAACAACCAAGACCTTGACCACATTGGAGCAATGGAAGTAAACTGGTAATGGATAAATGAGAAAAGGAATGTATTAGTTTCTCGAAAGTGATTCAGTTTTCGGCTATAGATGTATATGGATGGGCTTAGTGTTTCTATGCCTAGCTAGGGGCTTATATTTGGAGGGTCTTATATTTGGTGGGTTTTATTAGTATTAGAGGAACTTATATTTGGATGCCTAGGGACTTATATTTGGAGAGGGTTATTATTAGTGGGATTTATTGGGAGGCCTAGGGGCTTATATTTGGAGGGGCTTATATTTGGTGGGCCTTATTGTTAGAGGGACTTATATTTGGAGGGACTTATATTTGGTGGGTCTTATTGTTAGAGGGACTTATATTTGGAGGAACTTATATTTGGTGAGTCTTATTATTAGAGGGACTTATATTTGGATGCCTAGGGGCTTATATTTGGAGGGCTTATATTTGGTGGGTCTTATTAGTATTAGAGGGACTTATATTTGGATGTCTCTGAGGGGCTTATATTTGGAGGGGATTATTATTAGAGGGACTTATATTTGGATGCCTAGGGACTTATATTTGAAGGGACTTATATTTGGAGGGGCTTATATTTCAAGGGACTTATCATATCAAACTTATGTTATACAAAAGGTCATTGTTTCACATATGCAGATGAGGCGAGTCTTGTTTAGGCGAAAAACAGCATGATTTTGATACATTTTTGCTTTTTACTGCATTGTTAAAATACAAATCAAAAACCTACCAACGGAATATAAAAGACGAATATGTAAGGAATGAATAAGCTGGCAATTCAAGCACAAATAAAGAGGTTTGAAGGTGGCATTTTCCGTTTCTTCAAAATTGATCGAACTGAAATATCTGAAGAGATATGGGAGAGCGTTAGATACGCTACACACAAAAACCCTTTGAATTCTTTGGGAATTGTGTCAATCAAAAACCTACCGCCAGATTCAAATGCTCTGTAATGATAAGCGCGTTTTGATATAAAATACATGTATATTGGATATAATTAAGCGGTGGCAAAATGAAATCTAAAACTCTTTGTTTGGTAATCGTGAACATCATATTGGTGCTCTTTATCCCGGTCTGTATGTAGAAGCTACATAGACAAATAAATTATGGCTCGGAAAGGACGTTTTTGAAGGCAATTTCTAATATTTACACACAAGATCAATAGGTCGGAAGTTCGAATTTGTGATATATTTTCCCCTGTTGAGGAAACATATGCAGCTCTATAGCATCCTCTTTTATACTTCTAATTTACACATTGTCAAAGGCGGAAAAAGATCAATTGAGAAATGCTTTATTTAGCGGCCAAAGAACAAATTGCTCGATTAATCGGGCCTCAAACGTGCTTTTAATAGTAAACAAAGCACATTTGTAATTCAATAATTTCATCTTGCACAAGCGCATTCAAAAACGTTGTCCGCGTGATACTGTGTCCCAACAGGAGCAAATGTTCAATGATGCAGGACATAAGTTTGATATGTTCAAGGGACTTATATTTGGAGGGACTTATATTTGGAGGGACATATATTTGGAGGGACTTATATTTGGAGGGACTTATATTTGGAGGGGCTTATATTTGGAGGGGTTTATGATTGGAAGAAAGTATGTCTACCGATTACAGGCTGGAGCTATCGTGTTCGTTTCTAATAAATGCTACATTAACATTTTCTATTTATGCTATGAGTCCTGGGCCCGTTTCTCGAAAGACCCGATAACTTTACGGGCCCGAAAAGACATCCCAGAAATCTGAGACACTTACTCTACAAAGCTGTTCTTTTGACATGTTTTTAATATGAACAAACTCTCCCTTCATGCAAAGTTTCATGTCTGTAAACTACTTTGTTTTGAAGATATATATTTTTAAAGAAACCCTTTTCGGCATCGCACAGAATGGAGGGACACATACGGGACTTTGCCTATTGTTTGGCGCGAGATTCAAATGATGTTCATTAGAGTGTGACTCGCTAATACTACAATTTACAAAGGAATTTGACGAAAATGGCTGAAGTGGGTACTCAAAGCCAGTCTTTTTCTTGATTTGTGTATCAGTTTCTAAAGTTATTAAGAGTAGAAATGAAAGTCAAGATGTTAAACCAACTGTTGATATGAATAAAAATTACAACAGTTATTTTGTTATAGTATCCTTTTTTATGACAAAATAGGGATATTTTTGGTCATTTTACTATAGAAACTGTACAGGCACCCTCGAAACATCGATATTTTCAGTTCATCACGATGACTATTAAAAGTTATTAAGGGTGGGAAATAAAGATAGATAAATAAGGATCATCTTCCACCATCAAGTTGAATCATCCGCGGAAGCTTTACAGTATCCTTTTCGAGTTATAATAACATTCTTGGTCTTCACGAGACTCTTGTTGTCATAGCGACCGACGTGAGTTCAACTCATTCTCGCTTAGCTTCGCTTTATCAGATAACTAATACGCAAAACCTATCATTTGAAAGCTTATATAAAGTGTAAGTTCAGTTGTTAAGTAAGTTTTTGACGAGTTTATAGTGTATGCGATGAAAATCTACGAAGTAATCAATTCGACTTCTGTCTTCAAGTCGTTTGTTGTTGTCATTTGAATGACTCTTAGCGGCCGACGTGAGTTCAACTTATTCTCGCTCTATCAGATAACTAATACGCAAAACCTCTCAAAAACCAGCAAAAAGCATATTATAAAGGCATGACGTTCGTGTAAATGTTGATTTCTAGAAGAGCCGTTGATCCATTGATAGTATTTCACTGGGTAGACAGGGTTTCTATCGCGTCAAATCATGCATATTAATGACGCCTTTAGAAATCGTTCGACTGTAAGTACATGTCCCAAAAGACAATAGGATTCTGTGCGATGGGCCCGATAAGCTTTCGGGGCTTTTGAAAAACGGGCCCCTGGATGTTTAATAAATATTCAGCAGCTGTACAATACCAATAATTAATTTAATCTAGATAGTTTGATGTCACCGAATTGAAATTACGGTCGTTCTCTTCTCTGTTAGAAATGATGGTTTTCATGTGTATTTTCTTGTCTTTGTCGTTTGATCATTTTTTTAATATTTTATTTCTAATCGAGAAAATCCAAAAACATCATAGAAACAAGAAGACACGAAAAGTATCGAAACGCTGGGAAACTATTGTACAAGACCCGATAAAACGACAGTACAAAGGCTACAAAACCAGAAACTTAAGGATAGGAAAATACAAATTTCGATAAACAAGAATCGACTCAAGGAAAAAAAACCCCAGAACACTGAAAGACAAGACAAAGGCAAATTGAAAGCAGTTTTCCTTTCCTAATTTATACAACATGCTGTCAACTGACAAATAAAGAAATTCTTCGTTTATTGAGATGATTTTACGAGTCAGTCGAAACCAGAATTTAAAAATAAAGTCAATGCAAACCCAGCTCATGTAAGTCGTTTTATCGTTTTGTCTTTGTCGATTTTTCCGCGTGAAAATTAGTTTGATTAGTAAAACAGCTTTTCATGTTTTAGATGGCTTCCCGGCATTAATAACGAGTTCATGTCTTCAGTGAAAAACGTGCGCTTAAACTTCAACATTTCAATGTATACTTTTAATTTACACCATGTACAACAATAAAATAAGTGTAGAATTGAAACGTTAACCGTAAATACTACTGGTGTATATAACAATCAAACAAGTGTGTAGAATGAGGGTTGATCACGTAATTTCAAAACTCATAGGACAAAAAATGATTATCATATCTGGAAAGAGCTCGTTGAAATTAGTAAAAATGTGAAGTTTGGAAAATTGCAAAGATATGAATTTTCAAAATAATAATCTTTTTTTTTGTCCTATGAGGTCCTATGAGTTTTGAAATTACATGATAAACCCTCATTGAAACTTTAACAGCACATGTATAACAATCAAACAAGTGTAGAATGAAACTTTAACACAGTGTAAAACGGCACTCAATGTACTGAGGTTATGGACAAAGGACGACTATATATGGCCGGGACTGACGTCAGTTATTTGAGTGGTTTTAAATAATATGGTGCTAAACTTTCATCCATAGCAACTACAGGACAGAAATACAAGCGCTGCAGTACAAACCTGAACGTTTATGATATGATATCCACGTCTGATTGTAAGCTTCCTGATTCAGCTGCATCATTCCGCGTTTTAAATATTATTTTTCTTTTAATTTCTATGTCGGATATAATTCGAATTTTATAAGCATATGAAAAAGTAATTAGACACTTTGAACATACATGCATATCATTTGTGGAACAACTCAAGCAGCCTTCACAATCTTGAACGCAGACAGTACGCACTATATACATTTGTGTCATCTGTACTTGCTGTGTGCCGAGCAGTATAAGAAAAGAATACGTTTTATGTGTTGTATTTTAACTATTCTTCTGTTCAAAATAAATATTCCTTTAAGCTACTTTTTGTTATTTCACATTCGGAGAACATTTCGAATACAGGTGTATATTTAACAATTAGACTATGAGTTCGAGGTTTCTATGAGACAATATTAAACAAGGCACTTAGCGCCGAGTTGACTATTGATCTTCATAGCAAAAGAGAACGAGTAGTCTAATTGTTTTAGCATAAATCATCCAGTAGGTTAGTAGAAAATGACAGAAACAAACAACAGACAATAATTCGTCGAAAAACTCCTCCGAAACATTAGCAAAACGCGCCGACGAAGCCGCCATTTTGTTTGTTTACCTCTACTCGGGGTCTATGAGCTGATAGATCACTAGTAGCGAACCAATCAGATTGCAGGATTTGCGATAGACCACTGGATGGTTTATGCTAATATGTATTATATATCTATGTATTATATTTATGTATTTGTGTATTATATTTATTATATTTATGTTTTGGGAGAAGAAGAAGAGAAAAAGAAAATGTTTATCCCATTCCCTCACCCCCCCCCCCCCCCCCCCCCCCCCCCCCCCCCCCCACCTCTCTCTTCTCTCCTCTCTCCCGGTTGTTCAAAGAATGGATGGTACCATTTGGATAAATCATCCTTATCCATATCATCAATATCTCTAATGTCATTTCTTGGATATTTTAATTATAAAAAGCTGCGTTGAATGTTGCTGTTGTTCTACTGACTGGAACATTTTCATGATTGTAGGGACACTGTAGGAAAAAAGAAGAAACAAATATGAGTACCCAAACGAGCCCAAATGAGCTTACATAAAATCTCCCCTTGACCCTAGTTACCACCACCAAAACCTCTGGGATGTAAATGAATGCATGCATATATAAATATAATATATACAGTATAACAATAATATTTATTTATTTAGAAGCAACATACATGTACATATGTCTCTACAAAGAACTATGTGAGCTTTTACAAATAATTCAAATAGTAAATGTACTATATATCATTCGATGATGATGATGATGGTTATGATGATGATTCATGATGATGATGATGATTCATGATGATGATGATGATAACAAAATTCATCAAGAGAAGAACAGAGACGTTTCAGTCATTGTGACGCCGATGACTCTAACACGTCATGTTCTTCTCTTGTTGAATATTGTTATTTTGTTATGTGTTTCAAAACCATTACTTATTACAATAATAATAATAATAATAATAATAATAATAATAATAATAATAATAATAATAATAATAATAATAATAATAATAGAGTACAAACACTAAAAGCATGCAATACGTTGCACTATTTAGTGCTAAATAGCACTAATTAATTAAACAATAGAAAGCAATAGAATTAGAGTAATTTTGCACTATTTAGTACTATTTATGTTGCACGTTTTTAGTGTTCGTATACTCTAATAATAATAATAATAATAATAATAATAATAATAATAATAATAATAATAATAATAATAATAATATTTTTTAATAATAAAATCAATCATATATTACAAATAAATAATAATAATAATAATAATAATAATAATAATAATAATAATAATAATAATAATAATAATACTTAGACTGATAACGTGTAGTATATGGTCCATATTTTTACCAGATTTTAAAAACCTCGATATTTACGGATTAAAACTGGCTACATCTTCTATATTTTAACCTCATATTTTCCATATATGATTCCATATATTTAACACATTTGGCCCACATAAAAATTGCTTGGTATGGAAGCAATGAAATAGTATCTACTGTAGTATCTACTGTAGTATCTACTGTAGCAAAGGGGTTACACATGACACGTGATTTGACCAAAAAATGGAGCGTGAATCGTGAAATTCATAAAAATTTGAGCGTGATGCGTGAATTTATGTTTCAAAGCTTGCTATGTGTGATCGTCCTTTATTTTTGACCGACTTTGATTCGTGATTTACCACGATTATGCTCTGTGAAACGTGAACGTTTAGGATCTGAACATTTTCGCACATGAATTTCCAAAATTTCGGCTAGCGCTCGTGATTCATGAATTTCGGACATTTTGGTCCGTGACGCGTGAATTTACAAATACATGGCCCATGAGGTGTGATCAGATGGTAGATCGTTTTAAGGATTTTGTGTCCGATCGAGATCTACTCGTTATCAGTGGAAGTTTGCACATTTTTAAAGACGATAAACACTTCTTCCCCTGGGTATATGTTTGGCCGCTGTTACTTTTTTTGATGCCGAGAAGTTTTGCATTGAAATGCGACTGTGGTGTTTGGAGTGTTGGATGTTCAACGTTGATTATTTCCACAATCAAGTATTCTACAACAGTGGATGAACGTTAGGTAAGTGTAATGAAAGTAAACTATTATAATTTTAATGAAATAGTCTTTCAGGTAGACGCGATTTCGAGCTATGGCCCGGTGAATCTTTAGAAGTGTTCAATTTAGATCGAACTTAAACGAAATATTGCTTGAAATTTTTACCGACCCCCAAGTTGGAGATAATTACCACAGCATTTCATTCCTTTATATAATTTCAGTTTTTATAGAAAAATGCATAGCTGTCAGATTAAATTGATTCTTCTCACCCTATACTCGGTGTAATGGCGGAATTGTTGTTTTGTGTTACTTCTCGAAGCCATGGTTCTCTTATATATTCGTCTATTTCCTCATCAGTCTAAGTCTTTGAAAGTATAAATGAGAGGACAAACTTTACAGAAAAAGTAGTTGTTTTCTTAATAGAAAATTAAAACTTTTGTTTCCACTGTTTTGCATTGCAGCATTTTTGCTTACAAGTTCCTGGATTCGCGACGAGCAGAAATGTGGACTTCAAGCATTCAAGTCAAATGATCTTGCGATTTCTACCGTCCCCCAAGTTGCTTACTGTTACGGAGGCGAATATTATATTCAATAGTCATTCCATTCAACACAATAAATGACTGTTAAAAAATTGCATAGCTCCTGCTATGAATGTTCAACGTGCATGTATACGGCGAAGACGGCAGCCATTGTCAGTTTAGCTTGTCACGTCTGGCTCTCCCTCACCTTGCAATATACACTCATATACACTCATATTGCATCATAAATACTTGTTATGACAACTGCAGCATGCCTTCATCATTGATAACATAGAATCCATCATTTTTGAGTTGCATATATTCATATAGGCAAGTTAATAAATAAATATATGAGATAGAACTTCGCCATCTTGTTTGTTATTCCTGGTATTTAAATTAGCGCGGGATGGCGCGGGATGTATGCACGTGCCAGAGGGTCTTTGTGTTACTGCTATCTCGTCCCCAGAGCCCACGTTCCTCTTGGTCAGCACCGAGAAACGAGAGGCTCTGGCTGTAACCGATTTTTGTAGCATTCTGATTGGTTTGGCAAAGCAATAGAAGGACCGGAAGTAAACTGACTAGTTTGAAAATGGCGGAGTTTACGGAGCTCTGTCCCAAAACTCGCTAAAAACCGTTCTAAGCGCTACACAAACGGCACACAGGACTCAAGTAGATATTAATATTTATTGTGAAAGCAGTTTTAGAAATTCAAGATATCAAAAGGAAAGGATTCTAGAAGTGAATTCACGGCCATATTACGGCTCTATTCCAAAACGGCCGATCAAATGAAACACAGGAAGCCCAATACACAAACATAGGGAAAACGCACACGTTTAGTCGAGATTCTCTACGTTTTGACATTTGATATCAGATTAACGCATTCAATGGTGATATCACAAGGATAATGGAGTCATGGTATGGTGTTGTAGATGTATTAAAACAATATTCTTGGCCATGGCAAAAGTCAAACATTTGAGCTAAAACTCGGTAAATCAGTTAGCGATCAGTTTCCCGTATCCAGTCGGAATTATGGCCAAATCATCTCTCTTAGATAGAGCAACGGCTTTCAGTACTTCGTACTGTTTTAATATAAAACTGATGTCAGCTAATACCCGCCATTTTGTTAGAACATGCGCAGTTTAAACTTCCGGTCCGAGATTTTCAGACTAAGATTGGTTGCAGCCAGAGCCTCTCGTTTCTCGTTGCTGACCAAGAGGAACGTGGGCTCTGGGGACGAGATTGGTGTTACTGTTGGTATTTCACGCATGCGCAGACAAAATCCCATGTACTGGTATATACAACTTGCGTTTTATTCAGTGCAAATTTACGGATTGTTTCTATATGTAGTACCGTATTAAAATTATTAATGATAAAGTTTATTAAAAAAAAAATTCTTGAATAGCAAATATATAAATATTTGAAAAACTCAAGCTTACAATAAATACAATAATAATTATTTACAATAATCTTATGTAGAGTGCAATTTAGAAAAGTGTGAAATAGTACTAATTTTAAATAGTACTAAATAGAGGTATTTCTATTGTTTTCTATTGTTTCATTAGTGCTATTTAGTCCTAATTAGTTATTTAGTTTTCAAGCTTTTCTAAATTGCACTCTAAAGTATTAATTACTTAATATTAATTAAGATATTGACATTAAAATTAATGCGAATTAAGGTGATGCGTCCCATGATCTTATTGCAAAAGGGATAAAACTGTTTTGGAAACGTTTAGTGCGGCATTTGAAAAGTGGAATGGTTCTTGGGTGTCTTAATGAATAGATGTTCTCCACTGGAGGTGGCAGGATGTCATGAATTATATCAATATGTCGCATCACTGACTTATAGAAACGGCGGCATAGATCCTGAATGCTTCCGAGTTCAAATCACGTTTTTATATTAAGCGCCCTCCTCGATCTCGATGAAGCACCCACTCTCATTTAAGCGCCCCCCTTGCCCACAAAATTTGAAATTAAAATTAAGCGCCCAGGCACAGGCAGCCCAACCATTCCTTTTGAGGCTACTAAAGAATGAATAAAGTGATATTTGCGTCTTTTTTTGATGGGTTTCCTGTGGTAGAGCGCGCGCGCGTGCAATACGTATTATGTTGGGTTCCCTGTGCATAGAAATTGCTGATGTTGGGATCCCTGTGTGCGTCCCGCGCGTCCCGCAGTACATGTGTATATTTACACAAGGTGTGAAACTGATGGCGTATCATGACCTGATGTGCGGCGCAAGTAGCAGGTGCACTTTTCCGTGAACCGAAGAGCCGAAGTCGTCGTGCGCTACAGACCCGTGGGGGGTACCCAGGGTGAAGTCGTTATTTTGTCGCTAATGGCGGGGCGTGGAAGAGAAGTTCATATCAAGAAAGACTGATTTTTTCGGTGTAAACGTTGGGATTCTTTTCCCTATTCATGGTAAGTTTAGAAGTTCACAATTCATGTCAACTTTAAGTAAATTTAGAAGAAATTTGACGGTTTTAAAGTAGTCTTTTTTCATTTTGAATGGTGGAGAAACTTTGGATAACTTATGTTTTGCTCGACACGTGAGAAAGTTTTGTTGAAAATAAACTGAACTAAAAGTACTTTTTGTCATGGTTTTTACGTAATAGATTGCTCTAAATGTTCTCTACTAAAAGGACTTGTCTATACTAGGGCAGAAGGGCTACTTAATACTCCTCAACAAATCAGTTTTTCCCCATAAATTATGACTGAGCTATTTGACTTGTGTAGTTCAGTGTCAGTGATTGAAATACACTTCAACAAGGAACCTCTTTCAACTGACTAATGGTACTTTATCTGTTTAAACATTACTGAGTGTTTGACATAATTTTGTACTTTACTTATAGTTCTTCTGACACAAGGGAACGCCAACACAGCATAAACCATATGAAGCAAAAATATAGACGAACTCAATTCACTCGGACATCGAAGGAGACATGAATGGCGAAGGACTTGTGAAGCTGCCATGAACTAAAATATTAACAGTTGTTCGTTATTGTCATTGAAATAGCACAACACATTTAGCAAATAATCTTACTATCATCTGAGAGAAACACAGAGTAATTTTAACGGCGTATTTTTCGTAAGAACGTAAGTAAGCGTATCGCTTCCAACTGCGATGTTTGTTATTCAATCATTCACAACTTGTCGATTGCGTATAATATTTATTTCATTGTTATTATTTATCCATGCTATTACTGATCAACATAGTGAATAAATTGCAAAGAAAGAACGGCAAAACAGTGTGTAAAAAGCTAGTAAACTTTTATTGTTGAAATAAATACGTTTGTTTGTCATTTTGTGTACAAGTACTGATAGCAAATGTGTTGTGCAGTACTAAATCTTGAGACTATTCAGCATTTATAAAACACAATGCGTCAATTTTGAAGATTTAATCGATAAAAATCAAAATACAAAACAAATAATTTACAGAAGTCAAAACAGAAAACAAAGAAAGTATTTTGTAGATGTTTTGACTCATGTTTAGTGAACATATCAATGTTAAAACTTGCCAAAAAGAGCACAGTTCAGATCTGCCGAGCGCTTGTCGATGCCTTCTCGAAGGTAAAATCCGACTGCTTCACGGAAAAGTGCACCAGCTACTTGCGCCGCACATCGGGCCACGACGCTCAAAATTTCAAAAATTAGTTTCTCAGCGTACGTTGAAGTTAGACGACTGATACTTACAAAGTGTTTCGAGAATACGGTAAAGTTTAGTTATTCGAAGAAAAATTGAATTTTCACATCACAATGACAAAATTAGGAGCAAAAACGTATTTATCACGTGACCTAGTTTCATACCTTGTGTAAATATACACATTTGCTGCGTGCGCAACCCGCAGGACGCACACAGGAAGCCCAACATAGGACATTACTCAACACAGGGAACCCAACATAATACGTATTGCGCGCGCGCGCGCTCTACCACAGGAAGCCCGTCAAAAAAAGACGCAAATATCATTTTATTGAATTATTTAGTAGCCTCAAAAGCAATGGTTGGGCTGCCTGTGGCCCAGGGCGCTTAAGGAAATGCGATATATACATTTAGATGGAACCATATCATCTATTTATTAATATATGCACGGAACCATCTATTTCATATTTATTACTATTATTACTTGGGCCCAGTCCTCTGGCCGGCACGAGTTATAAAACACAGTCGTTTTTTTACTCGGGCACTTCAGGAGGAAGCCCGAGTTATAAGATGGGCTTTCTTTTTTATCGTTGGCCACAAACGGGTCGACTATAGTTTCCGAACGCCTATTGAACTAAATCCGAAAGTATGATTCGCTCAAAGGGATCAAATAGTTTCCGAGCGCGTATCGAATTAAATCCGAAGTATTGTTCGCTCTACGAACGCAGGCTATGGACGCCACAAGGGAAGTCATCCAACTCGAAGGAAAGAAATACGCTCATCTCACATACCGTACAAACACACACGCTGTTCGTAGTAGGCCCGATAGGCCCACAGCATGAATTCCGAAAATTAGGCAAAGAGTCGAGACAGCAGCTTCGTCGAGCTTCGTCAGATCATAGTCTGAATATCTGAATCGTCTGGATGTTAAAATACGAAGTTCAGGATGACCGATTTCCCTCTGCGTCTGCCTGGACATTCTTGAATAATCATTGTTTTACATGTCCAAATCTAGAGAGCGAGGATTTGATTTTCCAGTAGATGTTGTTTTGGTCGTCTGGTCCGTGTCGCTCGGTCCTTTGTTCTCGGGACTTTAGAACAACTGGGACATGTTGTTTATCAGACGAAGACGCGACCCGATAACGGTGAGGATATGCCGTCGCTGAAGTAATTTATCTATCGCTTGCTGGTAAATACGCTCATCTCACTTACAAACGCACACGATGATCGCGGTATAGAGAATGAATTAAATGTTGACATTTATCGATGATATGAATAAAGTAAATGAGTTGAGATTTCCAAGTGCAATGTTTGTTTATTGTGTTGAAGTCACACTAGTCAAACTTCATTTCAGTTTACCCCTATACACCTTATCCGTGCCAGCTCAGCGATATATAACAACAACAAACGCGCCTTCATTACAACGAACAAACGAAAGAGGTTATCAGAAACATCTGACCATGAATATGCAACCTAATGTCGTCCCAAGTACGTACTGCAGACGAACCTCGACGATTCGGAGATCTTTATCTATGCTTACCGACACACCGGTCATTGTCATTGTCATAATGCCCAAGTATACGCTCATTGAGCGTCTTGTTATACTCAAGATATAAAGATTAGTAGGTGTTAATTTAGGATAAGAGGTCTATTTAATAGTGTATTTTGGGATCGATATATTTTGAGTGCTCACTCCTAGGCGAGGCAGCCGAAAATAAAATACTTTCTCGATTCGCTCAATCAAGAGCTTTTGATATGTAAAAGAATGGCAATCTATCAGTGTTCTGACCTGCTTTCAGGTTGTTTACTCCACTGACGGACCAGAAAATCGTGTCTTTTTTTCGAATGACATGCTTCTCTCGATCTTCCTGGGCTTCCTGTGGCCGGGATGGACTGGAACCTCTGACCCAAAACAAAATATTTTAAGACTCGGCGTCTGCCACAGGCAGTCCACGCCGATTAATTAAGTCATTGGTTTTTGTTCTATTCTTGGTTTTCACATGACGTCATCAAAAAGCTAAAATCCAAACTATTCATCTCACAAAACTGTTTGTTGGATATGTTGTTTATATCGTTATAAGAAAATTCTTACCAAAATAATTTTGTAATTTAGATGTTTGGTTTTCGTTTTATTGCGAGTCAAATTCTGTCACGCAATACAGTCACGCATTTTCAAAACCCATAGAAATAGGACAATTCGTTTGAAATAATACGATTTTAACTTAGTAGATGATGGGTAACTTTATTTTGATGAATATAGCTATTGAAAACTTGAAGTATTTGCAATTAAACATGATTTTCAGTCTTCGTGATTAGGCCGCCATGTTGGTGTCGCTCGATGCGACACCAACATGGCGGACCCATACATTTTAACTAAATTATGAGCATAAGCGATCGCTCAGTTCTTCGTATCTAAAACTTCTTTTAACTAAAACTTCGGCTGAGATATATTGTTTTGGCTGCTCTTTCGGCCTATGAAGGTTTTGTTCTATATAAGTCCTGGGAAAATTTTCGATGACGTAGGTGAAAGCCAAGAATTGTTTGTTGCTGCAGTATTTATACACACTCCCTTTTTGTTATTCTTATCGACCAATGATGATATTGAACTGTCGAAACATGTATGATTGTAAACTCAAAAGTGTCTTTTTTCTGATCTCGCAATGTATATAAAGTAATGTAATGTATTGTGATGTGATGTGATGTGATGTGATGTGATGTGATGTGATGTGATGTGATGTGATGCAATGTAATCATGTTAATGTAATGTAATGCAATGTAATGCAATGTAATGTAATGTAATGTAATGTAATGTAATGTAATGTAATGTAATGTAATGTAATGTAATGTAATGTCAGTAATGTAATGGTGAATTCCTTGTTATTAATAAAAACAAATTCACAAATGAATGAAAATGCACTGCAATTTTCACAAACTCATCAATAAAACGAACAATATATAGTTACGAGTGAAAGTATGGGATAAAGATATAGTGTGTAATTATCTAGGAAATGATTATTAATCTGAAGAATTACACACTTCGCAGTTGGTTTGAAGTCGAAGTTTATGCGGTTTTTTTTTTTCATCGGCGAGAACGATGACTGGAACGATGGCGGCCACCGGGAAGGCAACGAGTGTATTCAGGCGACAACATTATACATTTTGGTTTACTGGGAAGTTAGAATACAGACTCTGAGTTCGCTATAGAAACTGACAAGTCTACTGTATTATTCATTCGAGTTCATGTATACGATGAAAAGCTATTGCACAAGCAACTGTCACATGGTATGAGCTTTTATTTCTGCAAGGATTAGAAGTCAGTTTGCCACACAACGGCAAATAGAACTGACAAGACCTAGAGACAAGACCTTGAGTTTGACAACATGAAATCTCGATTTTGACCTTCATACTTTTACACGGGAATCTCCGATTATCAATTCAGTTCTTATTGTAGAGCCGTACTCTTACAATTAAAGGAAACACGAGTACCTTATACAGAAGTAACATCACTTCGTGTGTTTTGAAGCAAAGATAACTTCATATGATCATCTGAGTTGATTTATATCGCCCGTTCTTTTAGCAGATGTCGCTATAATAAATACTTATTTCATGTAATCTTTAGGTCGCACGCCGTAAAGGTTGTATATTCCGAATAACTTGGAAGCAATCTGCGAAAGCTGTATTGAAAAACACTTTCAAAACACAATACCAGCGCGATAATTTATTCGTAAACAACCTCTGCATATCATTAAAATTGGCGCATGCGCACAACCGTGATGCTGCCCCTTTTAGGTCGCCTTCTAGATTAGCGGGTGTGCCTTGTCTTTGACGACGTGATATAGCATTTGCTATTACTCAGGTGTGCAGTGAGTAGCTGGAACAAGTAAGGTAAGAGATATACATTTCCCCTTGAGGCATTGCAGTGAATTGAGCGTTACATATTTGCATGAGAGGATATCTTCACGTAATGCTATAAATGTATGTTTCTTATTCTCCGGAATAGAGAAGGTTTGACGGGTCGTGTCTACTAGATGTCCAAGGGAGACGAGGCGCTGCGTTGGGACTATGATGAACTTTTTAGCGTGTAGAAAGTACCTCAATCGGTTAATGTGGTACGTAGCTGCCACATCGAAGGCGCATGCGGATGCCTCGAAGCTGGATCTCCGCCTTACCTCTGTCCCCCATAGCTCTCCATGATGCCTATCATCGATATTATATTGGAGCATGGGATGCTAAGCTCTCGAATTCGGTTGGTGGCTACGGAGCCTAGAGTTTGATAAATATAGAGGCTTTCTCGACAGCCTTGAGGAAGGGTGCGCCATACCAGCCACCATCATCTCCATTCTGCACCCATAAAGGGTTGGTTTTCTTCGGCAATAAGGAAGTGGTCAAAACCCGATTTGTCATCCATTTTCGTATGGATGGAACGAATCTTTCGACAGATAGCGCGGAAGATTAATAACTTGATCCAAGGAGAAAAGACACTGCCGCACGCTCTTAGCACTGGACATTCCATCTCTTGGAGCAACACCAAGGTTTTAATGGCAAGAACAATGCTGGCACCAAAGAAAGTGGCATGAATCTTGTTTCATAGTGAACAACAAGAACTCCATATTCAATAGAGACAGTGGCAGGACAATCCCTTTGGCATATATTCCATTGATTAATAGACAATCATCGTTTCAATAATAACAATTCTAAAACTCATTAATAATTCATATTCAATGGGGGCTGACCATTTGGTCAGGTGCATGGACCTTTATACCCGCATACAGACCTGTTAGGTTTTAGTTATAGAACTGATTAATAAAACTTGAGTGTTCTATCACTTTTAGTTATAACACTCATGCATAAACATGAGTGTTATAACTAAAAGTGATAGAACACTGATGTTTCATTAGTATACTATTCGCAGCAGTCCCTTTCACGCTCATCTAATAAGAATGGGAAAATAGCGACCATGTTCGATAGGATGGAAATAGAAAATGAAGGGGTGGGAAAAGAAAAAAGAAAAATGATAAAGGACCCACCCAAGGGATGGCAGCCTGAGCGTCAGTAATCCGACTAGGGCATTAGTCACCCTTTCAGGCTACCATTGGAATGGAAATAGATTAAAAACAAAACAAAACGGACAAACGGTTGATCAAAGATCCAGTAAGGAGGGTCAAAGCAAAACGGAATTAATAAAGCATATATTATACAAAGAGCGGCTACAATTGGGGCAAACAACGAGTATGCAAAATGCTCCCAAGGCGTTATATGGGTAAATTTAATTTCCCACAAATATCGTCTTCTTATGCAAACCACTGACTGCTGAGCCCAGTCATGCAAGGAAAATTAACTCAAAACTGAGAGTATGCATGGACAAATGCAATCATTAAAACAGAAATTTGAGCAAATACAACGTCTTCTCAGACCACGTCTGGCAACTCATCCCTCGGGGAAAATTAACTCAGGAGAATACATAACAAAAATCAATCATGAAAACGGGTTTGGGAATATATAGCATGGCGTCTTCTCAGCCATCAGGGAGACTAACTCATACTAAGAGTATCGTCTTGGACAATTCACTATTAAAACTGGGATTTGGGCAAATAAATCGTCTTCTCAGCCGACCACTGGCTTATCAGCCCTGGGGGGAGACTGACTCATAAGAGCTTCGTCTTGGACAATTCTCTGTTAAAACTGGGATTTGGGCAAATAAATCGTCTTCTCAGCCGACCACTGGCTTATCAGCCCTGGGGGGAGACTGACTCATAAGAGCTTCGTCTTGGACAATTCTCTGTTAAAACTGGGATTTGGGCAAATAAATCATCTTCTCAGACCACTGAGGGAGACTGACTCATAAGAGCTTCGTCTTGGACAATTCACTGTTAAAACTGGGATTTGGGCAAATAAATCGTCTTCTCAGATCACTAGCTTCTCAGCCTTGGGGGAGACTGACTCATATTAAGAGCTTCGTCTTGGACAATTCACTATCAAAACTAGGATTTGGGCAAATAAATCGTCTTCTCAGATCACTGGCTTCTCAGCAAAACTTAAGAGGCTAACAAGAAGTACAGGGAAATACAAAACCTCCAACAGAGCGGGTTGGCATCTCGCGAGGCTTGGGCGGCTGGAACGCCATCGGCTGGAGCTGTAGAGGATCTCGTTAATTCGGCCATGGTTAGGTGATAGATGTGGCAAAGGACGCTAGCTTCGTGAACTGAACATAATTCATTAATTGTGATCTTATTTATACTCGCTCTGTAAGGGACTGGTGCGAATAATCAGTTGTAGAACTGACTACCTGAAACACAGGCCTGTATGTAGACTGGCCACAAGTCGACCTCTCTTGTAGAACCCAGATGTGCGAGCGAAGCGAGCCGGCATTAAGGTCGCTAAGCGACCGAGCGAGCGACGAAGTCGCGAGAGGTCGACTTGTCCCGCTTGCAGGGTTTTCATTTGCGTTTCGCGCCATAAATTATCAGGGGGCGGAGTTTTGTTTGTCACACACACCATAGTGTCTGGTTTCATTCAGGGTCAACTTATTCAACCAAAACAATCCAGCGAGTGTGTGTTTACCCCTCATCACAAGATCATATTTGTTTGCTCTGAGCCAAAGTTATTTGTAACAAAGACTACAGAAAGCTTGTAAAATTCGTTCAGAGGCTTCCTCGTAATTCTTTGTATTCTGTTATTCTTTGAGCTTCTTTCAACGCCTCAGATATCAATTTCATGGTGAGTTGACTCAAAGCAACGTGAGGCGACGCGTACGTGCTTGCTGTTCGATTTTATTGACAGATGATAGGTGTGTTTATGACTCTGACCATTCTGATTGGTTAACACTTAATTAATATGCAGCGACCCGTTTTTGGGTCGCTAAAATTGGCGGGAATCAAGTTTGAAAAGTCCTTCCCCGGGGCGCATAGCAACAGAAAGAGGAAGGACTTTTCGAAAGTCTAGCCTGTATGCAAAGGTCTCAGTTTTAGTATCGCATCACTGACGTTCACATTGGAAATTTTGGAATGTAATATTACTAGGTTCCTAATGACACCTACAATACCTCTTTCAAATGTGGCACGAATTGTGGTGTTCAGTGCGCATGATCGCAGTGTAACAGACATCTCTTACCTACAAATTTGTGATTTTCTTTAACCTTTTCCATCGGAAATTAATACAGTATGGGCACTCGAACCGTGAACACTTAGTTTTTTTCTAACACATATATATAAATTATCGATTGAGCAAATTGATCAGAAAAATTATTTATTTTGATTACTAAGTGCATTCAATTAAACTCAATGCTCCATTTGAGAGGCTATGAGGCAATAAATAGTTCGGGGGAAAAGTTAGAAAAAAAATCGAAGTGTTCACGGTTCGAGTGTCCACACTGTTAATATCAGCATAAATGAATGTTGGGTTTTAGAAGTCGTTTAGCAAACTCGATGCCGTGTTGTTTTGGGTATATAGATACTCGGCTCAGTTCGCCTCGTATCTCAGTATATCCACCGATACAACACGGCCTCTCGTTTTCTAAACTTCACTTAGAGACATTATCTTCTCATTATCCTCGCGCATAGGCAGATATAACAGCGCGCGCTTTAGTTTGTATATGTGTAAATGTGTCTTTCTTAGCCGTTGATTTGACCTTTTTTATGTAACATTCTTTCTCCCTGATGCAGATGGACGATATGTGTCCGAAAGCTTGGAATTAAACAAATTAAAGGTTGAAGAAACTTCTACTAAACAAGACGCTCTGAGAACGTTTTCTCGGCGGGTGTTATGTTGTTGTGAGTGATGTCTAGACAACGTCTCGTTACGATTACTTTCGCAGTGCGAGTCGGCTTATTGGCTTTGTTGAGTTACTTCTAGAAAATACGTGATCATTCTCTGAGAGTATCTACCAGCAAGCGATCCGTTATCGACAAAATGACTTCAATCTGTCATGAGCTTCGTCCGAAAGAGGAAGATTATCATCGAATCGAATGAGTCAAACGTGCACGTCTCGTATGAGCCTGCGATATACGTTTGAGCGCATGCGTTGTCATGACGACTTGCCATTTTGTGACGGACTAAGAAAAAGAAAGCCCATTTTAAAACTCGGCGTCTGCCACAGGCAGCCCCGCCGAGTAATAATTAATGTATTGTTGGTCATGAATCAAGCGTGGTTTAGATGGCTCTATGCTAAAAGGCATGACAATAGCGGGTGGGAGAGTGACTGTCCCCCACTTTTCCCAACAATGGCTATGGGATACACTAGAGTGTATCTACCCTACTAGAGTGAATCTAGATAAAATAAACCCTACTAGAGTGAATCTAGATATGATCTATCCTACTAGAGTAAATATATATCTTGAAGTTGCAGTCAGGTTTACGATACATTATTGATTATTAGTGTTTGTCTCTGACTTCTGTTTTTCATATAGACGTTTCGGCCATTAATCAATGGCCTTCATCAGTATTAATCGGAAACGTTGCGATCTTTGAAATACTTAACGTTTGCGGCGCGCGCTTGATGTCCTTGCGCGCGCTTATTTCTTAGTCCCATGATGGTCTTGTAGACTTCAGAAATTTGAATGCAATCATTCCCTGCGTTGGCATCTTGGCCCGTGAACCACGCTTCAAGGAAAAGCCTCTGGTGGTAGTTTTTTTCTCTGTCCACAATTGTAATGTTTTTAAAGTCAAAAGAATGTCCTGTTTCGTTGCTGTGCTGTGCTATCTTTGAGTTAGGGTGGTTGTGAGCAATGGCTCCTCTGTGCTCCGAAGTTCGTGTTTTCATTGATCTGCCTGTCTGGCCATAGTATACAAAATCAAGATCCATTTCCATGAATTATTAGATGACAAAGCGACCTACCAGAAAATAACGGACAAACGAAAGAATCCAACCACATCGACAGAACGGGATATGAATAAATTGTTGTTGTTCTTCGTTATATCGTTTCCTACACTCAACCGACGCCACACCTGCTACTTTTTATGGTTTGCCGAAAATTCACAAACCAAATATTCCACTCAGACCAATAACCAGTAGCATAGGATCACCGACATATAATCTATCCAAACATTTATCGTATATACTATCACCATTGTTAAACAACAATTACACAGTCAAAAACAGCGCAGAGTTCGCCCACAAGATGAATGCTTGGACGATTGATGAAGATGAAATCATGGTGTCATTTGATGTCATATCGTTGTTTACATCCATTCCTGTTAATTTGGCCTTAAGCATCACTAAAGAGCGGCTAGACCAAGACATTACATTAGCCACACGCACCAACCTCTCCATTAAAAACATCATGAGGTTAATGGAGTGTGTGCTCAACCACTGTTATTTTCTACACGAAGGCTATCATTACCAACACATATTTGGTTGTCCTATGGGGTCTCCTGTTAGAAGAACTGGCCATCTATACACTGTAAAACCGGATTGGTTAAAATTACCCAAAAAAAATGGTTACACAATGCATCTGAGGTAACCATTTCTTATTTGGTAGTTTTAACCATTTATTTCTTGGTAGTTTTGACCAATTACCAATAGGTAGAATTCACATTTAGAAAATGGTTATATCAACCAGGTGAATTGGTAGTTTTAACCATTTATTTCTTGGTAGTTTTGACCAATTACCAATAGGTAGAATTCACATTTAGAAAATGGTTATATCAACCAGGTGAATTGGTAGTTTTAACCATTTATTTCTTGGTAGTTTTGACCAATTACCAATAGGTAGAATTCACATTTAGAGAATGGTTATATCAACCAGGTGAATTGGTAGTTTTAACCATTTATTTCTTGGTAGTTTTCACCAATTACCAATAGGTAGAATTCACATTTAGAAAATGGTTATATCAACCAGGTAAATTGGTTTTTTTAACCAAATCTGATGAGTCATTTCAACCTATTTAAAATTGTACCTATGATGCATCTGAGGTAATCAATTTATAATAGGTTAATCACGTTATTTCAACCATTTATTTTAGGTTAGAAATAATTGGTTGAAATAAACAGTTTCTGCAAATGGTCATTTTAACCAAATTTAACTCACAAATTTACTGTAATTAATTATTTGGAAACAATTATTACATCATATCATTTTCTCTAGCTATAGTAACTTTAAAAAACATTAATAAACACAATATATTTTCTGCTGAAATATTTATTTGAAAATGGGTAGAATTTATAACCATTTTACCATTTTCCCAAATGGTCATTTTAACAAAATTACAAAGGTAAAAGTCACAAAACAAAATATTTTTTTTTGCTGAAATATTCATTTGAAAATGAGTTTTACTCAGTGATACTATATACTGCTACAAGCTTCATGTACATGTACAGAATGCATAGGCGGCTACACTAAAGACCATTGATTGATTGATCGATTGGTACACTGTGACTTGAACTGGGATAACTGCTCTCTGCCATCAACTGGAAACAATGTAATAACAGCTGCATGAAGACTTACACAAATAGCTTTCTGCAGAGCCAGTGGAATAACATGTTACTAAATTTTCCAAATTCAACATTAGTTCAAAGCAATCAACCCACATATAAACAATTCCAATTAATCAGATGTGAGCACCAAGCAAGGCTGTCCATAAGAACAGCCTCAGCCAGGCATATACCAGAAGGCAAGGATCACTTGCCTTGATATAACGACGGCTCCTGATTTACAAGAATGTCTTATTGCGAGTGATAAGAAAATGGCCAAATCAGAATTACAAACTTACTGTAGTAAGAATAGCGTTCACCATGTTATTACACTGACTTCACATAAATATATGAATAAAACCTATTATTTGAATAAATAAATAAATAACAATTTATTGGGTAATAATTACGAGAATTACAAAGTAATTTGCATCTAGGTCCATAATATAATATATCAGTATAACATAAACTATAATTAGGTAATGATAATATAAAAATTGAAAATGAATGAAATAATAAATAAGTAGCAATAATTATTATTAAGCCAGTGGAATTACATGTTGCTAATACAACTTGCAGATAAACACTCAGTATATTTTCAATTGACACACACACAAAAAACAATCTCAAAGAACAGATGTGAGCACCAAGCAAGGCTGTCCATAAGACAACCTCAGCCAGGCATATACCAGAAGGCAAGGGTCACTTGCCTTGATATAACGACGGCTCCTGATTTACAAGAATGTCATATATTGCGAATGAAAACAAATTAATGGCCAAATCACTGATCAGATTCATATTGGGCTATCGCATTTTATATCCGCACCCCCCCTGTTGAGGGCATGTGCTTTACCATACCCCCTCCCCTGGATTTCCAACACCAAAACAGGCCCCCCTCCCCTGGATTTCCAACACCAAAACAGGCCCCCCTCCCCTGGATTTCCAACACCAAAACAGGCCCCCCTCCCCTGGATTTCCAACACCAAACCAGGCCCCCCTCCCCTGGATTTCCAACACCAAACCAGGCCCCCCTCTCCTGGATCTCCAACTTCGAAAATAACCCCCCTCCCTTGGATTTCCAACTTCGAAAATAACCCCCCTCCCTTGGATTTCCAACTTCGAAAATAACCCCCCTCCCTTGGAAATCCAACTTCGAAAGTAACCCCCCTCCCTTGGATTTCCAACTTCGAAAGTAACCCCCCTCCCTTGGATTTCCAGCTTCAAAACTGACCCCCCTCCCTTGGAATTTCCACATGCCCTCAACAGGGGGAGGGGGTGCGGATATAAAATGCGGTAGCCCATTGTAAGAATAACTTCCATGTTTTTACACTGGCTTCATTCGCAGGAATATAATGTATAATCAGTACATGTATTAGCATCCATCAAGTTTTGTTACAGAGGCTAATAAAGGTAATATAAAGGTAAATAATGAATCAAGGTTTCGTTTATAAGCTATATATAGCTTAGTTAACTTATCACGAGGAATATAAAGGCTTAGTAGACTGCAAAACAGCTCCTAATTCTTCGCTAAACACTGTGGACAACAGTTGAAGTTCGTTCGAATCGTTGGGGCCACAAGAGAATACATATGATTCGTTTTCTCGCGGCCCCAACGACTCGTTCAAACTTCAACTCTTCAGTCTCGAAGTTTTGCAGTCACACGAGTAGTCAACTGATCTTACCTCGCTAACGAAGTGTAATTCCTTGTTCCTCGCTTCAGGTTTTGGCCGTAATCATATCCTAACACATACATGAACTGTTCCACAACAATTCCAGGACATTTCATAGTAGAAATGGTCGATTATTTCACTAAATAAAGTCACTTATTCTGTCTTGCAACCGTTCAACGTGAAACAGATTGGCAGTATGAATCTTTGCCCGCCTAAAATTCAAATTAGACATTGCTAGCCAATCACAGTGAAGCTCTACACGACAGCTTTCCAAATAAGGTAAACCCTTTAATCCTTTTAAAATCAATAAGATTCATTTGGTCGAGTAACACGAGTTTTAAAAATGACAGTATTATTGTTCGCAAGTTCAATTCTGGATATTTTACCATTCTAAGAAATATTATTTGATTACCATTATATTTTACAGATATGTTTAGGTAAAGCTGTGGACAATCTCAATAGGATCGTAAACTATAACTGATTCAACAAGACACTTATGGAATGTTTGTTATTTACATGTATATTATACAAAGGTATTCTCAATCTAATGTGAAGCTCATGCAAGGGAGCACGTTAAAATGTTGCATGTTTGTCGTGGTTTTCGTCGAAAATATCGAACGTTTAAAAAAAAAAGTCTATTCAGGGTTGACTCCGGAAATTCCAAATAAATACCATTAGTGTATGCACCATTCATATTGGTACTTTTTAATGTAACACATCGATTCTTGGTTGAAATATAACCACTTCACTATTGGTCATAGTAACCAATAAGAATGGGTATGTTAAAAGTACCATCGATTTCTGAATAATTGGGTTTGAAATATTTGGACCATTTGATATTAGTACTTTCAACCAATTTATCTTGGCTGAAACATCTACCATTTCATCATTGGTTATAGTAACCAATTAAAATGGGTATGCTTAATATACCATTTAATAATTGGTTATATTTGGACCATTTGTTATTGGTACTTTCAACCAATTTATCTTGATTGAAAAATCTACCATTTCATCATTGGTTATAGTAACCAATTAAAATGGGTATGATTAATATACCATTTAATAATTGGTTATATTTGGACCATTTGTTATTGGTACTTTCAACCAATTTATCTTGGTTGAAACATCTACCATTTCATCATTGGTTATAGTAACCAATTAAAATGGGTATGCTTAATATACCATTTAATAATTATTGGTTATATTTGGACCATTTGTTATTGGTACTTTCAACCAATTTATCTTGGTTGAAAAATCTACCATTTCATCATTGGTTATAGTAACCAATTAAAATGGGTATGCTTAATATACCATTTAATAATTGGTTATATTTGGACCATTTGTTATTGGTACTTTCAACCAATTTATCTTGGTTGAAACATCTACCATTTCATCATTGGTTATAGTAACCAATTAAAATGGGTATGCTTAATATACCATTTAATAATTGGTTATATTTGGACCATTTGTTATTGGTACTTTCAACCAATTTATCTTGGTTGAAACATCTACCATTTCATCATTGGTTATAGTAACCAATTAAAATGGGTATGCTTAATATACCATTTAATAATTGGTTATTTGGACCATTTGTTATTGGTACTTTTTACCAGATTCAAAATGGTTACAATCTAACCCATTTATTATTGGTAGATTTAACCAATTGCATTGGGTTATAACCATTTAAATTGGTTGATTTAACCAATCCGGTTTTACAGTGTACAGCAGTAGTAATAGAGGTTAGTTCAGCTATCCGACCTTCTTGAGCCCACGGTCCTGTAAAAAGGAAGGGGACCTACTGGTCAGCGATTATTCCACAAAGTGAGCCTCCAGACAAAATAACTTGGAGTCAGCGGCTGAAAATGTCGGACAGTACTGGTCAGCGGGGAGGGTGGCTACATAGGGAAGTGTGGCGGGAAAACCAGTCAGTCATGGCCGACAGCGGTATAGTCATGACAAAAGAATTTGAAGAAGAGAAAAACCAACTAGAAGTTTTGATTGCCGAGAACAAACAAATGAAGTTAGATCTTGTCCGCCTTCGACTGAAAGTGGATCAACTACTGGAATTGCTACATGAAAAGGAAATGGACAATGAATGGTTCAGTTACGATTGATATAGAGTGATGTCAAGAAGTGATTGCAAGCCCTTCACTACTGCAGTGTATGATTTGGTTTTGTTGTATGTGTTGTTGTATGTGTTGATGTTGTTTTTCCTCTCTTCTATGTTTGGGTGTGTGATATGTATGTTGAATCGTATTGAGAGAAGAGTTAAAGGTTTGTCAGAACCTCCAGAGCTATGTTGAAATTTTGTTTGAAATTTTGTTTTATCTTGAGTTGTTGGTATTGTCTCCATGCTTATAACGAATGTTATGAATGTTGGGCAGAGCCGCAAAAGTCTACAAAAAAGAATGAGGTGGATGAGAACGATCAGTCTTCACCATGAGCTGTTACGAGTTGGTGCTACGTTTCAAGGAAATTGAAGATCCGTTATGTTTCTCGATACCGATCCGTTCGGGTATGTTATACAACGAACTCCGTTGTATTTTAGATGATTTTGCTTGGTTGTTAAAGAACGATGGAAGAAACGTTCGCCATTTTTTAACAAGTTCATTAACCAAGGGTTATCCATACCGAGTGCTGTTTAATCAAGAGGACAAAATTTATAAACCAACTGAAAAGGCTTTGGATGAAGAAGTAGTGGTGGTGTGGGAAAAAGAAGGAGAATCAAACAGCCATAGTGTATTTGTTGTTCAAGGATTTGTTGCATTCTATTCCTTTTGGATACCGAAGTTATGTTGGAATACCATACTGTTCAAAGAACCCCCTCTGTACGTATGTCTGTTGTTCATGGTAAAATGTAATGACCACGACCCCCCCCCCCCCCAAATTTGAAAGCAAGGTATGCGATTCAAGCAGGGTGATAATTGTGCAAGAGGGAACTTCTGTCAAACAGATGAAGGCCTTGGTAAGAACGCCCTGTGACAAGATAAGATGGATCTCCGAGAATGAAGAAATAGTGGACTGTTTGGAGAGTTCCACTTTGGTCGTGACGGCTGTGGGAAGGCGTTGGACGTGTGAGGAAATGATGAAGCGTGTAGTTGCTCGAAAGCAATGTTACAAATTGCAGCATATATCAAATATGTTTGTGGGAGTGTTTTCGATTGGGGATACAGCCTTTCACCAGAAGTTGTATCGAAGTCAGGAACGAGGCCACGAATGGTTTTCTGACACATTTTCTGATAAATGCGAGAGCGACATGGATGTAGAGACCAGTTGTGAAGAACGATGAGTGGAGGCAAGGTCGACGCAGCAAAGGTGAAGGGAGTGAAGCGTGAAGTAGAAGAAGAAGAAGAAGAGTGAAGCGTCAAGCACTCAAGTTGAACGAATGTTTTTGTCACATTCCTTACCAGACGTTTGATTCCAAGTCCGATGGAAAGACATACATCAAGTGTGGGCAGACGCGTAAGACAATGAAAGCTGGGTCCACCCCCTGTACGTTATTCTGTCAAGAGGATGAAAATTGGCCTTTGATATTCCAGGCGTTAAAAAGTCGTTACAAAGATGGTTTAAACTTTACCGCAGACTTCCCCGAATGTGGCCATTCCTTAAAGTGTCGTGTAAGTGCAACTAAAGCCAAGACAGGTTGTTACTTTGCGTGTCGATTAACCCGTGAAGACCCTGACATACCCTGTGATTATATTCAATGGGTGAACAAGAAAGCCGAAAGTGTGGTCAGGAAACGTCGAAAGATGACAATAAATGAAGACTGTAATGTAATGTAATGCTTTTATTACTATTGTTGGTTGTTATTAAAACGGATTGATTTAACCAAAAGAAAGTATTCTTAATTTTTACAATAGATGAAAAGAAGAAGATGTTAGGTCTGTTTCTCTAACGGTGATTTTCTGTTTTCTTGGCCTCCCTCTTCTTTTGACTGGTACCTCGGGTTTTTTTATTTCCTCAATAGTGTCCTCCCATTCAGTGTGTGGAGGTCTTTTGTCTGAATCGAAGTTCTTGACGACGTCAGTCTTTAAATTGTCGGCATCGTCAAAACCGTGGAGTTGAATGAGTTCGGTTTCTAATAGCGCTGCGGGTAATTCCATTTCTTGAACATAATCGCACAGATCTTCAAGATATCTTGGAACCAGGTCAATTTTGGGTGTGGGTATATTTGAATGTCCCTCTGTGGGTTTCTCTGGAGGGCACGGGTTCATGAACATCGAATCAAACTCATAGAGTTCTTTTAGATGTTTTCTTGCCAGGCAATATTGTGCCAGATTTCGTGGGCCCCATGAAGTCCAGAAAAGGGTTGTGTGGAGGTCCCAATAGATAATTGCGCGTATGAAATCATGTCGTGCTTCAGCAGAGAAAAACAGACCGCCATTAAGAAATTGGTAGAGGGGATAGAAACAATGGTTATCCATCAGATGAATGGGGTCCCCTGTACTGGCGTATTTTTCCAATTTGTCCATATCTGCTACAAGAATAAAAAAGATTGTTTTGTTTATTGATAAAAATGTACATCATCTTTTTGCCATTTTAATTCTCTGTTGAATTAATTTCAACCGTTGTCGGTTATTCATTTGTTTCTTGGGTCTTTTAGTAGAAAAATCTACCATAGGTGGGGGTGGTGGTGGTTCGGGTATTTGTATACGTGCAGCCACATCGTCCAAAGTCTTGGGCTTTTTGGTTGTTGTCCAAGTGGGTGGTGATGAGTATGGGAGCATTAATGCCAGAGTTTGATATGAGATGCAATATTGTGCAACTCTGATTGGCACCCACCCACTCCACTCATTGGAGGTATTCAACCCCCACTTCATAATTGCTTGGAGGAACCGTCTTCTGTCATTCCCACTTTCCAATTTTCCTATTAGAAATTGGTATATGTAGTAGAAACTGGTGTCGAATAGGTGTATTGGATCGCGTGTCGCTGTGTATTTTCTTAATGCGTAATAAGGATCGGCTATAAAAATAATAATAATAATAATAATTTGGTCAGTCACCCACACCCTCAAACTGTTCTACCGGTAGTTAGACACTTACATGTAAAGTTTTCCCCCATTTTTGTTTCGACGGTGTTCATATTGTTTCAAAGTCTGTAGGAAAAAATAAAAGACAAAACACATCATATTAGTTTATCAAGTTTTTTTAATTGATAACAATGGCGTCTTGGTGGCCTTCTTCTAAAACAGGGTTCCATAAATTATTGTCCTCGCCCTTCTTCCCATCTTTGCGATCAAACACAATCGACTTCACAAATTGTTTCCTGGCCCAGGCCGGGGGCAATGAGACATTGTTCAAGGTCAAGACCATATCTTGGTAGGGTCCAGGGATGTGGTTGGGATGGATGGGAACTCTGTTCTTGATACATAACTTACAGAATGGTCGATATTTATGGTGGTACGTAGTTTCCACCAAACCATTCCCAACCACATCCATCCTGCCTAACTCGTACAGCCGCTCTGTCTCCACTGTTTCGTAGCGACCACAGACCACACATTTTATGCCTTCGTAACAATCATAGCACCGGTTGCACTCCTTTATCACCACAGCTCTAGACGATTTTTTCCTCAAACAAGTTGATCGGCGTCGTACCAAGACCATACGCTTGATGTTGAGTAATTTCTTGGGAAACGCCGACCCAAACTGAAAACCATAATTGTTTATCATCTGTTTCTTCATACTTACAGCTGAAATAAAAAAATGATAGAGGATAGATTAATTATGGGAAAGAGAAAGCCTGTACTTTCTGATTCTTCCGGTTCTCCATACTTACAATTTGAATTTTGCTGTATTTCTTGCTCCTTTTCGTTCGATGATCACGGCTCAAGTGACTCTACCACCCCCGGGTCGTGATATATATAGCCTAAAAAATGAAATAAATGTGGGGGGTACCCCCCTCCCCCCTCTTTTTTTTGTAAGCCCGCAATGGTGTCTGGGTGTTGTAAAACGTATAAATAACATGCATTAGTGGGTAGAAATTATTCAACTCTCGAGTAAGAAACAGAGAAGAATCAAACAAAGAAGCAAGTAAACAGAAGTAAGAAACAGAAAAGAATCAAACAAAGAAGCAAGTAAACAGAAGTAAGTATGGCAGAAGTGAGTATGGCAGAAAAGATACGAAAAAAGATGAAAGACGATCTCTTCAATCAGTCGTGGTTTAAAGTATGGGTGGATGTCCCACATTTGAATGGGGATGGTTGGTGTACAAAATGCGGTGAACAATTCGAAGGACAAAAAATCAGAAGAATCGCATTGTATGAATTTTGTTATGAAGTAGATCCTGGGTGTTGGTACCGAACCCGGACGCTCTACCGCCAAGTTTCAGCCCAATGCCACAGCTGTTTAAAAATTAATACCGATGAACTTATTCCTTCTTATTTGGTGGACGATTTTGTCAGACGTGAAACTTCGACCAACATAGCGCGGAACTATGTATATGGTAAAATTTACGGAGATGTTCGTTACAATTTTTGCGAAAGCGGACCCATGTTGTGGAATTTCCCATCTCCGGAAGAAGCGCGTTATGAAGAACGTACCGATCGCTCGGTCCCACGACCTTTCAGAGGAGGTGTACAATATTTAAGATTGCTTTGTCTAATCCCCAACTGTCGCTGTTGGAGATTGCACTACCCGACGATGGTGGAACGTCGTCGGCGTCTCTTGACATCTAATGGTTGTCCTCTTTTTTGCACATGCCATATGACCATGCACCAATGTCCAATAGAATAAGTCTTTGTCTTAGCCTCTATATCCACTTCCAAGAAGTCTCTTATTCTCGAACATTTCTACCAACTGTGAAAGATGTGATATTCTGATACAACGACTTCGACTTAGTGGGGTGATGAAAGTCTTCAGTTATTATTATGAACTCACACACACTAACGTCACACCTCTTATACCAGAGGTGTGACGTTTTTGTTTTTGTTTTCTTGAAAAGGATGGATCAAACTGTAGATGTCCTGAAAGAGGAGAAAGAAAAAGATGAGGCTTGTGGTGAAGACGAATTCACTCCAGACAATGATCTGCTGAAGAAGAAGCTAGGTGAGATGACAGCCATTCTGGACATGGATGGGTACATGGTTGAGGGTGTATTCAGGTGTAAAGAGATGGGTTGGAAATATTTGAACCACCCTCTGGCTTATTCCTTACCCTTCTACCATGGGAATGTGTGTGAGTTAAACACAAAGGACCGTTTCTCTGCCAAGTACGTGGAAGAAAACGTTTTTGACATTCCATACGGGGAGTTCTGGATCGGTATGATAAACGGCAGAGAGGTATCAAGAATGGTGTCACGTTTACACTACAGAGGTCGAGTAGCCTACAAAGGGGGTTGTATTGAGAGACACCTTTTGAATGGTCTTGGTATCCCCAATATAAATTTAGAAGATATTGGCTGTCCTAAAATCAACGACATCATTCTTGAATGTCCATTTACCTTTACCACCTGTGGCCATCATAAGAAAAATTTCCACTGCCCCAAACAAGAAGTGTTTTTAATGGAATGGTGGTTCAATAGATACATGTGGAACTGTAATATAGCCCACACAATCCAACCTAAAGTCAAGAACCCCTTCAATTCTATGGATGGTGGTGACTTTGCATTTATTTAATTAAGTTTTTTTCCTTTAAAGGAGGTGATTCGGAACTGAACCTTCCACCCATGCCTACAGAGTTCAAGGGGTTTAAAATTAGTAAAGGCTACAATCCAATGGGTTATATTGCAGCCAATCGTTTAGAGTTCACTCAAGCTTATTATGAACCCTATGATAATTATCAGAAATGGTATTTTTCCATGAAAAAAAGAATCAATAAAAAAAAGAAAATCTGATTTTTTATTACAGATATATCGATGCGGTTATACAAGAATGAGCTCTCCAACCTCCGTGTTGAATTGTTAAGTCATTTCAAAGGTTTTCCAATTACAGAGCGTTTCTTATTGTATGTACATTACAAACGCCATTGGTGTGGTGAATATCTCCCTTACGAGTTATATGGGAAATTGTATTTAGAGATGGAAAAAGAAAACTGACTTTATGTAAAGATGTATTTGACATTGAGAAAAAAAGAAATAAAAACCATGAAGTAACCTGATGAGTGTCCTCTTTTTTTGTTATAGATAGAACGGATCAGTGTTTAAAAGCGCAGTCAATGACAATGGTTGAGGAAGTAAGCGACAGTCAATTATGGCGTGCGGGCGAACAGATTGAAGCACCCGATGATGAACTAAGAGACAGTCAACTACTGCGTGTGGCCATCGAATATGAGAAAAAAGTAGAAAAGCCACAGAAGGACGAAGAGGACTTGAGAGACAGTCAATTAGTGCGGTCGGTGGAAGACTATGAAACAGTCGAGGAAGTAAACCCTTATGCAGCGGAAGTGTTGTTTTGGTGTGACACCCAATCACCACCAACGAAAAGACAACGGCTCAGACCCCCCTCCCCGCTTTTGAACATTTTAGGGTATCCGCTTCATTCGGGAAATACACCCGAGCCACCTTCTCCAAGTTCTCCACAAGCGCAAGAACTCATGAACTCGTACGATGATCAATACATAGACGATTTGTGGCAATGTATGGTGGATGAACCGACACCGACACTTCCACCCATACCGCTGGTCGAAAAAGAAAAAGAAGAAGAAGAAGAAGAAGAAGAAGAAGAAGAAGAAGAAGAAGAAGAAGAAGAAGAAGCAGAAGACTATCAAGATTTGTTTGACGATTTACTGAACACTCAAACGGGTGGCGGGGCCAATGAAAATGACCCCACCGATGCCAACTCTGCTGAGGATTATTTTGTTATCGAAAACGTGGAAACGAGAAATTGCCCTAAATTTCATGCTAAACAGCTGGTCTTTAAAACCACCATCCACAACCGTCCCCGAGAAAATATCGAAGAAGCGGTAGCCGTTGCTAACAGTTCTATCCGCCGACTCCTTTAACACGTGTTACAAGAATTGCAAGCGGGAAACACCGATTATGTGCGGTTGGTAATCGATGGGGTCGATTTGGATTACCCCATTGAATTGCCTTTCATGCCGGTGATGGAATTGACCACTCTACGTGTTTTACGCCACTTGGAAGCCGTTCAACAATCGAAACGACAATTTTTACTCGATGGAGAAATGACGGTGGTGGTGTACCACGTGGCCGACATCCCTGGAAGAGGTGTGTCTAAATTGCAACGGTTTTTAAACCGCAAACGCGAAGAACCCCTCCTGTGGATGAAAACATTAGCAACCCGCAATGTAGCTGTGGTGTGTGCGTCGATGTACGAAGCAGTGGCCCATTACTTGTATTGGCGCCAACACGGAACTCCGATGAAAAAACGTTCAAGGGATCTCCGTGATTTCACGTTGAGAGTAAGAGAAGACTGTGAAAGTGAGGGGGCAGAAAATTTGACAACGTTGCTGAACCGTCTCCATGAATATCTGATGAGAGATTATGGCGTGCGTGTGGTAGTTCTAGATTGGGAGGACGACGATCGACCCATGTTCGTGGGGGAGGGTGACACAGATTCGGTGGTCTACTTGTATAAAATCCACCAAGACTTGCATTTGTTGTTACAACCGGAAAAGATCCAACACGCGGATAAACATCAAGGTTTTTGTCGACGGTGTTTTTATTTTTTTTGGAACGGGTCTCGCCGGGTTACCCCCCATGTTTGCGGACAGGTCGAACGAGATCAACGTCTGTCTCAAGTGTGCGGTCCACGGGCCAACCGAAGCGTTCGATGTGAAGCTTTAGACTCTCAAGAGTTGGTGTCCGTGAAAAAATCAGTGGTCTCGATTAAAAAGACGGAAGACGGTTCGTGTGCTTTCCACGCCATAGTGGTGGGGCAGTGGATGGCTGAAGGTCGCCTCCGTCGAAACCTCACAATACGTCAAGAAGAGGAACAAGCCCGAGCCTTGTGCACGCGTTCGGGTCTTCGTTGGGGGGCGTGCGGCCGTGTTGAACTGTTTCGTTTGCAAGAAGTGTTGAAAGAAGAGGGTGTGCGTTTGCATGTCTATTACCACGATTTGAACTGCATCGGGTTTGCTGGAGATTTGACCGAGTTTGGTTCTCAGAAACCGACGTGCGACGTGTATTTGTTCCACCACGACGAACATTACGATGTGATCACCACTATGACGGGTTTTTTAAAGAAGAATTATTTCTGCCCCGAGTGTGACGTGGGGTACTCGGAAAAGAGCAAACACAAGTGTCGACCGTTTTGCGAATGCTGTTATGAAACAATCGCCAACTGTTCCCAAGAAGTGGTTCAATGGACTTCCTGCCCCACGTGTCACCGTCATTTCAAGTCGGACGTGTGCTTCGCCAACCACAACCGTGTCACTACACACCGAGTACAAGGCCGTCAGGAACGCTGGAGTGTGTGTCAACGGTACCGGCGGTGTGTCGACTGTCAGAAAGTAGTAGATTTGCACAAGAAACATCAAGGTCTGCGCGATCTCACTTCTCACCGGTGTGGAGAACAACAATGTATTCACTGTCGTCAATGGGTGTTTGTCGGACCACCTATGCCACGTTCAACCGATGGTGATCGACGAGAACGATGAACAAGCTATGGGTCGGTTCATTTTTTTTGACATTGAAACCATGCCCTTGGAAGCGGTCCATCGGGTCAATCTGGTGGTGGCTATGAAAGTGTGCACTCTGTGTGCGGGATGGACGAACCACGATGGACGGTGCGATCAGTGTGGAGAACGTCAAATGGTCTTCGCCACCATAGATGCTTTTTGCACTTGGCTATTTCGTCCCGAACACCAAAATTCCATTGTGTTTGCTCACAATTTCATGGGGTACGATTCGTACTTTTTGCTCGAATGGTTGTGTGCGCGTGGACAACGCCCCGAGGTGGTGATGCGTGGTGCCAAATGCATGTACATGTATGTGAAAGGCCTGAACTTGAAGTTTAAAGATTCGCTGTGTTTTCTTCCGATGGCGTTGCGCAAATTTTCCAAGACCTTTAACTTGCCCGAAGAGAAGGGATATTTCCCTCATTTCTTTAACACCCCTGCAAATCAAGACTACGTGGGGCCCTACCCGGTGTTGGAATTATATGGGGTCGAATCGATGAAAGAAGAAGACGCGGAAAAGCTCCGACTGTGGCACACCGAACAACTCGGTAAGACGTTTCATTTGCAAGAAGAGTTGAAGCATTACTGTCAACAAGATGTGATTCTTTTGAAACGAGGGGTTTTAGAAGCGCGACGTATTTTTCTTGACGTGACAGGGTTTGACCCCTTTGTGAAATGCATCACGTTGGCTTCGGCCTGTATGTGGTCGTACCGTTACCGGTTCATGCCACCTAACAGCATCGGAATCATCCCCCAAGGCGGCTATACACCTCAAGACATACAGTCGTTGAAAGCCAAGAAATGGTTGTGGCGGTTGGAACAACAAACCCCAGGCCTTCGACTTCACACTTGCTACAGTGTGGAGGGAGAGACGTCGATTTTGGGAGCCAAAGTAGACGGGTACGACCCCAAGACTCGCACTGTGTACCAATTTCATGGATGTTTTTGGCACGCTTGTCCCCCTCTGTTTCACCAACGCTCAGATGTTCCACCCCAAACTTCGTCAGAAGATGGAGAGATATACGCAACGCCACCGAACAACGCACACGACGGATGCGGGAATGGGGGTTCAAGGTGGTGGAAATGTGGGAGCATGAATGGGACGGTGTGCAAGGTGACGACGACAACGACACATTCCCCCAATGGATGAAACACCGAGAGCCGCTAACCCTCGCGAAGGGTTGTTCGGAGGCCGCACCAATGCTCTCAAACTGCATTTTAAATGCCCCGAAGGAAGTCGTGTCGATTACGTGGATTTTACCTCGTTGTACCCGTCCGTGATGTTGTCAGGCGGTGCCTACCCTGTCGGCCACCCCACTTTGATCCGACGGGACTTTAAATCACCCCTGACGGAACACTATTATGGGTTCAACAAAGTCAAAGTGCTTCCGCCTCGCCACTTGTACATCCCCGTCTTACCGTCACACATTCAAAACAAACTGATGTTTGTGCTGTGCCGTACGTGTGCCGAACAGCTCAGACAAACGAAAGGTCGATGTTGTCACAATGCCGAAGAACGGGCTTTAGTGGGGACGTGGACCACCCCTGAATTGAAAAAAGCCATTGCTCTGGGGTACGTCATTCTCGACGTTTATGAAGTATGGCACTACCCCGAGACGTCGTTGGTGTTGTTTGGAAAGTACGTAAACACCTACTTGCGTTTGAAACAAGAAGCCTCCGGGTGGCCCGCATGGTGCCAAACGGAAGAAGACAAACAGCGGTACGTGGACGAGTACTTGGCCCATGAAGGAATCCTTCTGGAACACATAGAAGCCAACCCAGGGTTACGGAATTTGGTCAAATTGATGTTGAACAGTCTGTGGGGAAAATTTGGTCAGAACCCCCACTTGCCCGTCACCGAATACGTGGACGACCCCAAACGGTTTGCCGAACTCATGTTTGGGCCTAAAACTGAGGTCAAACACCTGTTGTTAATCAACGAAAACCTAGCCCAACTCCAATACGACCGGGTCGACGACTTCACACGTGAAAGTGGATTTGCCAGTGTGGTGCATGCCGCGTTTGTGACCTCGTTTGCGCGTTTGAAATTGTACCGCTATTTGGAAGAGCTCCAAGAACGTGTCTTGTACTTTGACACCGATTCGATCTTCTACGTCACCCACCCAGGACAAGTTTTGCTCCCGTTGGGGGATTATTTGGGGGATTTGACGACGTCTGAATTGAAACGACCGGGGGACTTTATTCGCGAATTTGTTTCAACGGGTCCCAAGAGTTACGCCTACGTGACCGATCAAGGTGAGAAGGAAGTCAAGTGCAAAGGCATCCCCCTCAACGTGATGTCGAGTGCCGTGATCAATTTCAAATCCATGCTACGGTTGGTGGAAGGCATGGAAGAAAAGTACGTGGTCACGGAACCGCACCGCATCCAACGGGACGCCAAACGCCGTCAGTTGAAGACCGTTGAGATGTCCAAGGACTTTCGTGTGGTCTACGACAAACGAGTAAGACGTGGAGTGGAGACGGTACCGTACGGGTATTTAGACGAAAGAGAAAATGAACAGTGACCAGAACCTCTATGATGGTCGACGAGAAAACATACCGGGCGATCAAACTGACGACCGCCGAGACACGGATCTGGTTGAACGTTCACACGGAGGCGTTCTTGGTAAAATTAGAAGAAAGGTACCGGTGCATCATGTTACCCCTAAGTCGTGAAGGAGAAACGCGTTCGATACGTCTGAACGCAGACGCACAAAAGTTTTACCATTGGACCATCCGTCTAAACGAGAGAGATCAGGAAAATTTTGGGGAAATTCTCTACAACCGTGTGAAGTTGACAGACCTTAAAAAAGAGTGTCAAACTTTAGGCCTTAAACGTCGTCTAGAGAAACGATGGCTTTCGAGAAGTGCACAAATATGGAAGAAGAGAAGAGAAGAAAGAAAGAAGAAGAAGACCATAAAAACACCCACACCTGAACCTGAACAGATGAATGAGCATGCTTCCTCCCAGTGTGTCGGATTGGTGTAAACGGTTTCGCTGTTGGATCGCCTGTTGTGGTGGGGACCGTAGTGGTGGTAACGGAAGAAGATGCCCCCTCGTCGTCGTCGGAAGAAAACGAAAGTTCAAATTCAACAACTGTTGCACCGGTCGTACTACAATCCCAAAAAGGCTGAAGGGTATGCGGGGTACGACCAATTGGCACGTCAAGTTCAAAAAAAAGGTATTAAACGTCGACAAGTGAAAGAGTGGTTGGAAAAACAACCGGGTTACACGCTCCACAAACCCGTTCAACGGAGGTTTCGTCGCAGCCGTGTGATCGTGGATGGGTTGGACGAACAATGGCAAAGCGATCTGGTGGACGTGCAACGGATGTCTGACGACAACCAAGGTTACAAACATTGGTTGACGTGTATAGACGTGTTGTCCCGCTACGCTTGGGTGTGTCCGATCAAAAATAAAACGGCCCCCCAAATCATTCAAGCTTTTCAAAGTATTTTCAAAGAAGGACGTCAACCCAAAGTGTTGCAGACCGATCAAGGGACCGAGTTTCTCAACCGTCACGTGCAAGCGTTTTTCAAATCCCAAGGGATTCGTCATTTTGTCACCTACAGCGACCCCAAAGCACAAATCGTCGAACGGTTTCATCGCACCATCAAGAACCGGCTCTGGCGGTATTTCACCGCCCAGAACACGCAAAAGTACGTGGACGTCTTGTCGGAATTTGTCAGCGGGTACAATCAAGCCTACCACCGGTCCATCCGTCGCAGCCCCGACTCTGTCACATACGAAAACGCCCAAGAAGTATGGCACACGTTGTACGACGACGACGTGAAAAACACACCGCGTCGCCGGTTTCGTTTTAACGTGGGCGATCAAGTCCGTATGAGTAAATTGGATCGGGCGTTCAAAAAAGGGTACTTACCCAACTGGACGGAAGAAGTGTTTGTGATCGCGTCGCAGATGCAAGGCACTCCGCCAAGGTATAAATTGAACGAATGGGACGGAGACCCCATCAAAGGTTCTTTCTACGAACAGGAGTTGCAACGAGTAACGGTGCGCCCTGAAGATTCATTCCGTGTGGAAACGATTGTGAAACGCCGTCGACGTCTCGGAAAAAGTGAAGTGTTGGTGCAGTGGAAAGGTTGGCCTGAGAAATACAACAGTTGGATTCCCGCCTCGCAGTTGGAATGAGTGGATTACCGCACAGAGAGTCGTTCTACGTCCGTCTCCCCAGCAATGTAATCACTACAGAACATGAGAACACGGCCTGGGATTACTTGGTCCCACTACCCTACGCGTTGAATTTTACCGAACTCGACGAGTGGACAGCGGGCGTGACCTCGGTATTTCTACCCCCTCTGGGGAAACAAAACGCTTTTGACAATGTGTTCATCTATTCAAATCTGGTAACTGGAACGTTGGTGGGGGATGTGGAAACACCGCTCTTGTGTACGGTGGACATGAAAGCCGGATTGGCCGAAGGGGTGACCCTTGGTGGGATGTTGCGAGAACCCGAACAATTGATGTATTGTCCCTTGAGGGTGGGGTATATAGAGTCGATTCGTCTTATACTGCGTGACGAATTTGGAAACACTCTGACGGCGTTTGACCGCGGACAGACGGTGGTGGTATTACATTTTCTCAAGAAACGCTTACCTATGGGGGAACGACGTTTGGTGTTACCCAGCAACGCTTCCAAAGAATTGTACCCTGACAATACGGGGCACACGTTCAGTGTTCGTCTCCCCGCCTCTCTCAACTATGTACCGGACGACTGGGAAGTAGGAATGGTGTACCTGACAGTGCCCACTCCTGAAGGGCGGATCGAACAACTGTCACCGATGCGTCAAGTGGGGACAGGGGTGGTCCTCTCTAATAACACGTGGTACCCCAATGGTGCCAAGTGGCACAACTTACCGGCAGACAAATACCACTCCACCGAGAGTTTGGTGAAAGCCTTCAACACCCAACTGCATGAAGTGATCACCAAACACGTCACAAATGTCCAGAATGGGAGTTGTGTGGTAGAGGGGAAGAATGAATTGATCGCATACGGGTTGTTGTTCACCAAAAACGAAGCCAACCCCGCTTTCACTTACTCCCGAAGGACAACCCTAAGCCCCGGTCTATACACGGTGGAAGAAATTTTGACATGGGTCAACGCTCAATTTTCCTTGATCAAGATGACGGCAGCCATGTTTGCGGGGTCTGGACCAATGGACCATCCTAAAATGGAGACTACGTGCGCCTATACCATGCTAAAGGATTCTAATGGTAAAGGTCATTCCGAAGGATTCACGGTCAACAGTAGTTCCATATTGAAACGGTTGGGTTTTGCCGATCAGAAATACGAAGGGGGTTCTCAGACCGATTTTAACCAGAACATTTCTGTGGTGAAATCTGAAAAGGTGACGGCCACGCTCGATAACAGCCGGTGGACCAAGATTTGGATGGAGGAGGATCAGAACACGGTGGTGTTGAAACGGTGGACGCTCGACGCAAACCTTTACGTGATGATGTCTCTGGAGCTGGTGGATTACTTTGGATTTCCCAAAAACAAAAATGACGCCAAGCTAGGGTTTAAAGCTCAATCCGATCCACCCGTTTTCACCAAACTTGATGGGACAAAATCGACTTGGCAAGGGGATCCCCCGATGATCTGGTCTGGACCAACCTGGACTCTACCCGGCACTGGCGCAAGCGTGACACTCGCCCCTACTGCTGTGTTGCGAAGCGGTCTCCGGTTTTCGGAAATCGTGTTGGGTCGTGGACTGATGGGGGGCATGTACGTCTACACCAACATCGTGGATTATTCCATCGTGGGGAATTTCAACGCGCCGGTGTTGGACATCGTACCGGTGGGGGGCGAACACGGGGGACGCAAGACGTACGAATTCAAACATCCCCACTACAACACGTTGCGTCTTTCCACCTTTCAAGACGTGGATATGTACCTCCGCGATTCGCGGGGTCAAACAGTGGATTTTGGAAACGGGTTGGTTCTCGTCACGTTGCATATCCGACCTCGTCAATCGGAACGTTGATAAAAGGACTTGTCGAAAGAGGTGATCTTCACACACGAGGATCACGATGGTGGGGTTCGGAGGTATGATGCGTGGAATTCAAAACAAAGTGGTACGTGCTACCCAAGAAGCCGTGGAAGTGGGGAAACAAGCCGTGGGCAACGTGGGCGCTCAAGTGGCTCGAGACATGTTGGAGGGTCGAGATTTCAAAGACGCATTGCAGAAACGTGCGTTGGGAAGGTCCCAAGCTCTAGAACGGTATTCGGGACCAACGCCTTCGGTTTCCCATAAAAGGCCCCGACGCAAGAGACGCGCCCCCACGGCTACAGCCATCAAGAAAAAGAAACCACGACGCAGGAAACGTGCTGAAAGCTTTGACGTGTTCGATTCATGATGATGATGTTGGGTGGTGCAGGACGCAAACGCTCGGCGGTGGGGGAAAGTGGGGGACGGCTCATTCCGGTCAAGAAAGCCCAATTGGGGGATTTGTTCAGTCCGTTGCCGACGGAAGTCTCGGTGAAAGACGGGTACTGGCAAGATTACTACCCCACTCAAGCCACCATGACCCCGTGTCAATTCTTCATCCCCGCCTCTAGCGATTTCATCGACATGGGGATGTGTCAACTCACTCTGGGGGTGAAACTCGTCCAAGCCGATGGGACAGACATAGCAGCGGGGTTGAACATCGGGGTGGTGAACAACGTGGGGCATTCGTTGATCAAACGATTTGACGTGAAATTGAACGACACGTCGGTCGGCGAACCCACTGACCTGTACCATTACAAGGCGTACGACTCGAATTTGAGAAATTTCACCCCGGACCAAAAAGACAATTACCTCCAGATCGAAGGGTGGTACACGGACGAGAGCACCGACGCCAAGATGAACAATTTCACCACGGGGACCGCCGCCAACACTCCCCTACCAACGACCCATGCCACCTACAACAAAGGGTTCGACGAACGCACCCGTCTGTTCTACTCCCGCTACACCAGTGACGGAACTGGAGGTAGCCCTTACGACGTCATACAGGCTAGTCGCGAAGTGCATTTTACCATCCAACCGGCCGTGGACGTGTTTCAGTCGGGTCGGTATTTGGTGCCAGGAGTGTCGATCGTCATCCAGATCGATTTCAACGACCCCCAATTTGTGTTGATGGCTACTGCGGCGGCCACCGCCCGTTTTAAAATCACAAGGGCCGAATTCCGTGTCCGTCACGTCAAAATACAACCCGCTGTTCATTTGGAGATCGAAGACAAACAATACAAACAACAACAGACCGTGGTGTACCCCATCCGCACCAGCAAACCCATCCGTCGAACCATGGAAATAGGGAAATCCGTTTTCTCCTTCACCGATCTCTTTCAACAATCAGTGCCCGACCAATTGACCATCGGGTTTGTTAAATCGACGGCCTTCAATGGGGCGTACAACGAAAACCCCTACAACTTCAAATTATTTGGTCTGAAAGATATCCGTATGGTGATCAATGGTTCGGAACGTCCCATAAACCGCATTGAATTCAAATCACACGACGGCGTGGAAGGGTACGAAATGATGTTTTCGTCGACAGGAAACATGCACCGAGGGTTTTCCAATGGCATAAAAAGAAAAGATTATGCAAATGGAAACGCCCTGCTGTGTCTCAATTTTACGCCAGACGGAAAAGACGCCAAGAACTACACGTACAAGAAAAACGAAGGCACGTTGGACCTGTTTCTGAATTTCAAGGAGCCTTTGACCGAAAATTTGACGGTCTTGTTTTTACCTGAATTTGAAAACGAAGTCTTGGTGGATCCCAACAAGGTGGTGTTGATGTCCAAAAATTACTAAAAGATGCCCACTGAAGGAGGTTTGGATTCTCAACAATTGCATTGGTTGGTGCGAACCGATAGACGGTTGCGTCCGTCCTTCCTGGGAGTGTTTCCCGCCGATCGTCTTCCACCCACCCATTCTCCGGGGACTGGTTTGATCGTCAACACTGATTTGGCGGACCAACCGGGGACACATTGGGTCGCCATGTATTGGGACGGTGACGGTCGGTCAGAATTTTTTGACAGTTACGGACAGACCCCTTATTCGTACCACCCGTCGTGGAGGAACTATTTGGGTCGCGAGTGTCGCTTCACCACCTGAAGTCTTCAAAGCCCTCAGACAACCGTTTGCGGGCATTACTGTCTTTACTACTTGAGTCAACGGGTACGTGGTCGGTCATTGAAAGACATTGTGATGACGTTTTCAGGACCCCCTCGAGTCAACGACCGACGGGTGTGTCATTGGGTGTGCCGTTCGCCCCGCATATTGCGTAGTCAGAAAAGTCGTCAGTTTTGTCAAAGTTCTGTGTGTCGTCGCGACGCACACCGACGACGACGTTGTTAAAATTTTTGAATAAATACTTGTACCCTAACGCCTCTGTTTCTTGTATTTGATCATGGAAGGGTTTGATCCTCGTCTGAAGACTCCCTCCAACCTACAGGTGGTGGGCCCCAGCAAATCGGGAAAAACCCATTGGGTGCGACGGATGATCCAAGAACGTCAAGATATGTTTCGACAACCGCTTTCCCGGGTGGTGTACTGTTATGGAGAATGGCAACCGATGTTCGACACCTTTCCCAAAGAAGTGCAGTGGGTGAAAGGCATGCCTGAAGACTTTTACGAAAAGTTTGAAGGACAGCCGGGTCTGTTGGTGTTGGACGATTTGATGGCTGAGTGTTCGAACAACGATGCTGTGGAAAAACTTTTCACCCGTGGGTCGCATCACCGTCAATTGACCACGGTGTTGTTGACACAGAATTTGTTCCGCAAAGGTCAACGCACGCAGAGTTTGAATGCCCATTACGTGGTGGCGTTTAAAAAACCCCGAGATCGGTCGCAAATGGCTTTTTTGTTCCGTCAGGCGTTTCCTAAACAAAAACACCCCGAAGAAGCATTTAAAGACGCCACCGACTCACCGTACGGTTACTTGTTGTTCGACTTTGAAACGGACACACCTGAGACGTTACGGTTACGCACCAATATTTTCCCCACGGACAACGGGGCTCAAGAAGTCTACGTGAACAAAGAATGGATGAAATGATCTTATCTGGGGCCGATGACGGTTGGGATGAGGAAACCTACTCTCCGCTGGACACACCACCCATCGACGGAGTGATGGGGAACACACCTACTTCTTCTCCACAACCGCCCTCAACTACAGAGTTTCAACGCGATCTTGTACGGTTGGGTCTTATCCCCAACGAAGAGACGTTTATGGTAATGTGGAGACGATTTCACCAATTGAGTGGTATGCAACAACGTACACCTGAAGAGGAAACAGAGTTCGTTGATTTAACCGACCGTTTGAATGTGTTGCAAAAGGAATGGGGTGAAGAGATAGAAAGAGAAAGAAAAGAACAGGTGTCTGCTGTGGATGCACTTTTGGAAAGCATGACCGATCTTCCCGACGGCACCTCCACACCTAACCCTGTCTTATCGCCAATACCATCCACACCTCCGGGTTCATCCCCGGATTCATCCCCGGGGCCAATACCGGATTTACCATCACCACCGTCTACACCCCGAGTGCAGACCACCACCACGGCATCGACACCTCAACATCGTTCTGTGGTTGGTCGAAAAACTCCACGCGCCCGTCCACTCCAAAGACCTTCTTCTTCTTCTTCTTCGTCTCCTTCTTCCTCCCAGATGTCCTTCACCCAACAACGGCGGCAATTGGAGACCACCATACAACGGGTGGAACGTGAATTGTATGATACTTCTTTGCCCTATGCACGGGTGCAACGGTTGCAACAGAAACTGACTGAAATGGAAGAACGGTTGGCTGAGATGAATAACAACCGCAGTAGCCCCGCACAACGCCGTCGCGAAACTGTCCGACGGCGTGGAAGTGAACAAAATGTCACTTCGGCCACCAGTCGAGAGTCCTTAGGTCGGGGGGACCACAGAACCACAACCACCACCCGCACGACCACCACAGTGCGTAAGGGTCGCCGACCGATCACTCGACGGAATTCGCGCAGCGTGTCTTTCCCCTTATCCTCTTCGGCTTCTTCCACCCCCCAACGGGGACAAGGTAACATCAACCGGATGATTGAACATCTGAAAAAAAAGCATAAATAAGAACCGAGTCTTTATTGGAGAAGACACACGTGGAAAGATGAAAGGCGGAAGAATTATACGAAGAACTCAACACGGTCGCGGTGTTGGAAAGACTGTAAGACTGGGACGAAGGGCCATGAATTTGGGGAATTATCTGGGGCAAGCCTTTAAAAAAGGTCAAAAAGATGGGTGGACTGTGAAAAAGGGTGGTGGAAAAATGGTCGGTGGGAGAAGGAAAAGAAGAAGAAGACGCACGAAACCCTATATGAGTGGAGGTTGGAATCCTTTTCGTTCTATGCAAGAAAGACTGTCTCGGGCTCTAAGAAAACGAAACCCTATATGAGTGGAGGTTGGAAGCCTTTTCGTTCTATGAATCAAAGACTGTCTCGGGTTATAGGAAATGTCGACAAAACGTCGTCGTTTGAAGCAGCGTCGATTGCGGCGGGTAAAACCAGGAAGATGCGTTCGACATAAAGAGTATAAAACAGTGATGTGGAAACAAAGGAGAAGAAAGAGATATCAATGATGCATACTCGTCGAGGTACAACAGGGTTAATCGGAGGACGTCGTCGTCGTCGTCGTGGAGGTCAGATTCCTATCTATAAAGGAGGAAGACGTAGAAGAGCGTCCATCCCCATCTATAAAGGTGGAAGACGTAGACCATCACTCCCTATCTATATAGGAAAAGGACGAAGGCTACCCATCTACAAAGGGTCTGGACAACGTGGAGGAAGTTGGAAATCATTTAAGAACAGTTTGGAGAAATTTGGTAAACGTTTGGCCAACGGGATAGTGGAAACAGTTACTTTTGGGGCCGCTCCAACCCCTTTCAAAGGTGTTCAAAAAAAATATTGAACAAAATGGTTAGAAGAAGACGTCAAGTCAACCAACGTGGGTTTTTTTTTGGGGGGCCGCGGCACGTGCCGCTGTGCGGAGGATGGCTAGTGCGGGTGCAAGACGGGCTGTCACGGCTGCAGCAAGGAGGGCACTCAAAAGAAGACTTACCAAGACACTAGTGAAAACTATGGCCAAGAAAGCTCTTAAGAAAGCAGGGCCTGCATTGGTGTCGGCCGGTGTAAGCTCAGGGGTTGGGTTTGCCGGGGACGCCATCATGAATAAGATGACGCAGAAGAAAAAAAACAGATAAATACCTGGAGAGTAGGTGTGTAGAATTCAACTAACAAAAGATGGTTCTACTTAGACCGTGGATAAAGAAGAAGAAGAAGAAGTTGGGTTTTCTTAACCACAACCATGGTCTTCCGCCATGAATGATGAAAGGTCGTGGGGGTGCATGGTATAAAAAGAAACGTGCACAACGTCGTTACGACGGATTACAGAAACCATTTCCACGTTTTCAAAGTGGAGGTCAACGTTTTCCTACAATAGCCGGTAGAGTATGGAAGAGGAAGAGGAAGATCAGGACACAATGATGAGTGGACGACGTGTTCAACGTCAAGGCCGTTATTGGGATGCCTTGCGCGGTGGAACGTCAACACAACGGCGTCAATTACTCAAGTACGCTACTCCCGACCAAGTCGATGCCATGAGTGAAATCACTTACAATTTTCTTCAAGGGAAACTCCCCAATACCCCGAGCTCAACTCAAAGCGTTCACCAACCAAAAAAACATATGGCGGAAAATCGGTGACCCTAGACGCAGTCAAAACGAACGTCGCAAATGGATACAAAAAGGCGGTGGTGAGAACATGTCTCTTTTACTCCGCGGTCTGAAACAAGGAGTGCGTCGGGGTGTGAAACAAGGGGCTCGAAAAGTACAACGTAACTACCGCCAAAGAAACCAAACGATTCAACCCCCACAATCTACACGACAAGATAAAATTCAAGAACTGGAACGGGATATTCAACGGATGGAATCCACACTCGAAACTATTTAAGGTTCTTTTGGACTCCAGTATTCTTCACCCATGAAGTACACACAAAAAGCGTATTTGACGATGTCACGACCCCCCACCACCACCACCAACGCTGACACACCAATGGTGGGTGGAGGGGAAAGCGGTGTGGACATGAACCGGTTGTTGAAAACGATGGCCATGCGCGAAGAAGAATCCAAAACACCTTACACCAACCAGTTGATTCAGATGAAAGAGGACCTCGATCGACTGATGAAAGACACCAACACCCCCGTGTCGGTGAAATTGAACATGATCAAAGACAAGTTAATAGTGTACCGACGTCTGTTGAAAAAAAGTCGAACTCTTCGGGGGACCCCCACCGCCGGTACTTTGATGGCTGCTACTCCATCTACTTCAGACATAGCCATCGCGCCTGTTAGGAGACGTTCCCAAACTCCAGCACGTCGAGAGGTGGAGGCGGTGGAACCGCGTCGATTGTTTGATCAAAATCCCACCCCCTTGTATCCCACACCACCAACTACTGTGGGGGAAGAAGAAGATAGGGGTGTTCGAACGCGCATGCAAAAAAGTCTCAGGGATGCAAGAAGGAGTCTGGAAGAATTAAAGAATACTCCAGGGAGTAGCGGTCAAAAGAACAAGAGAGCAAAGAAGAAGAAGAAGAATCAGAAAGGTCGAGGGTGGACGACGAGCATGGGATGGGTGCCTGAAACCGGTGAACCTAAGGACCCTGTATACATTAACTATTACGGACAAGGAGGAAATCTTCCACCCTTTGATCCTTGGAGGAAAACAATTCCTTTTTATAAAACACTTAAGCAACCTTCATGGAAACGTGTACGTTTCACACGAAAAATAAAAAAATAAAAAACAGTTGGTGTTTCAAATCACATTTTATTGTGTCTTCTCTTTACAACAATTTTCACGTAACGCGTGACGACGAACAAATAACTGAAAAGCCTTTAACACGGCTTGAACCAATTCAACCAAGGCGAACCACCACCACGGACGATGCATGTCTAGGTTTGTTGCAACAAGTATTCTAACTGGTTTAATTCTTGAACCAACTGTTGTTCGGGTGTGATGACCGTCTCTCCTTCTTGCACTACTTGTTCCACACACACATCTTTATCTGGTTTCTTTTTCCTGACACGTCTCTCTTCTTTTCTTTTGCGTTTCGCTTTCAGCTCTGTTGGCTGTGGGTTGGAGAACGTTGTGGGGTCTGGTTGAGGAGTCACATTTAAACACTCGTGGGTGACCTTTACTTGATCCCGATACTTTTTCTTTTCACGGTTCACCAACTGTAGCTTGGACCCCAGCTCTCGTACAATCTGTTCGACCAAAGAATCAACTTCACTGAACCCGATCGATTCTGTTGAACTGAAAACCAACGCTTCTTGAATTCTTTCATCCCAGGCCGATACCATTTTTCCCCATTGCGTTAAAACATCTATGGCACGGAGACGCTCTTGAAAACGGTCTAACCCGAACAGATCCATGGTGTAAGTGAAGTGGTTTTCGTGGAAGTTAAGAATTTATGCTGGTTTTTATGGCTCGTCTTGATTTTCTATTCCTTGTTGGAATATTGTTTCGCACGAAACGAGGAACATCGACAAGTCACGAGTTTGACGTGCCAACGGTTTAAGGAAAGAAATCCAACGCTCAAAGTCTTTAATCGAAACCTCACTTAAATCACTTTCGATCACCTCCCAACAGGTTGTTCTGATTTTTGACAACCATACTGAACAACCTTCTTCCATCCTCTGAGCTTTTTCCATCACTTCTTGCTTCGAACTCATCTTCATCTTCTTTTCTAGGATCTCTGTGATTTCTTCCTGCATCCTCTTCATCCTCTTCACCGTACAAGCCATGATCAGTTCTGGTTGGAATACGCCATGCCCTTGGGTTTATCATATCGTCCATCTCCTTCAGTCTTTCATACAACACTTCGTCTGCAGCCTCTTTCACTTCATCTTCTTTTTCTTTTGTCTGCTCCTCCAAAATCGGTAACAGATGTTCCATCGCTTGGTTCAACATTCTGTCTTGCATATCATTCAACGTTTTCAAGTGTATAAACAACATGCCAATCTCTTCTAGAGCACTCTTCATGGTGAGCTGTGTTTCAATCCGAAGGTGAATACAAATGAACGTTCAACCCGTGCGTCTTTGAAGATAACGATGTACTTCATCCAACTGGGTATCCGTGCTCGGTTGACTTTCCTCTTTTCCTCTTTTTGGCATGCAACAACAAATCAATAACGCAAGACAGTTCAAACAACAATTTTGGATCTTCCCCCACATGTTTCTTCTTCTTCTTCTTCTTCTTCAAGGGTTGCGAGAGGCTTTGACAAGTGTAAAGAAACCGACTCTTCTTCTAGCTTTTCGATGTCCCGATCCGGTAGCAGGCTTGACAGTGCCCGTATTAGAAAATAAACCACTACTTGGAAAACCAATGTAAAGGTAAACGCAGACAAAAAAAATTGTCCACCCGCACACAGCCATTACCAAATTCCTTGACGACTTTCTTCCGTTATGACTTGATCTCGTAAGGCAGAAATGATTTTCAATTTGAATTGTATCATCTGGAGCAATTCGTGCATCAATTGTCGGTCATTCGTCATACCCAAAGTACGGTCACTCATCAAACTACGTTTGTTATTGGCATACCAAAGCATCTCGTCCAACTCCATAAACATGTTTTCTTTCAATTGGTACACTGTCTCTTCTGCCATCTCTACGTCTGTCGTTCCCTGAGGGTCCATCGCGCATCTACCAGTCGTCGTATATGTCGGGTCTTTTTATTCTACACAATTCGAATGTTCTGTCACCGTGCCGATATTAGCTTGTAATTCAGCCTGCATTTGTTTTTCCAATCGAATGACAAAACGCTCCCAAGCATCTTCAGCGTCCACACGTCCAAACCACATACACCACAATCCTATCAACGTGAAGAACATCTTTCAATGAAGAACTTTTCAATTGACTTTCTTTTTGTAGATACATCCACACCGAAAAAAATTACCCTTGCAGTAAGGACATGTTCTTTCCCATGGTGGGTAACAGTGACGGTTTGGACAGTTCACGCCTTCTCCATTTACTTCATTGCATGCGCACAAACATGTTCTATCAGTCACTCGCAAATCCAACACGATGTAATGTTTACCACAGAACGGGTTTAACACAACAGCATAACCTTCGTCCAAATGATATACATCTTCCCCGTCCACCAACGTCGATTGACCTTGTGTCTTTAACATCGCCAACCATTGTTGAACCGGTTTTGGATTTTGTCCGCATCGTCCACACGCCTCCACACACCAACCCTTGAACTCCCCTAGAAGAGACCCTCTTGCTGGTTTGCAGGGACCCCACAGGACTGTTCCGCATTCTCTTCTTCTTCGTCTTCTTGGTCCGCCGCATCGCCGCCCACTCCGCCATTCCCCACCTCCCATTTTGAGGATTTTTCAAAAGCCTTTCGGTACTTCTTGGGGATGTTACAATTATGCACATCTCGGTTTTCTATCCAGAATTCATACGCCAACACTGCATCTCTTGTGGGGGCTTTGAATCCTTGATCCGTTTCCAGCACACGGAAATACCATTCTGCTGGGTAAGAGAACTCTCCTTTACGCCCTACTCTTTCCACGGTTGTCTTCCCCTCCAATGTCACTTTCTCTGTTTCCACGTACACCTTGGAGATAGGTTCACCGTCGTGTTTTCTTTTTCTTCTTTGTCTTCCACGCTCCTCTACAGGTAAGTACTGGTAGTCGAAACTTACTGTGTTGTTGTCTACTGTGATTTTCTTGACACGCACCGTCTCTAATATCTCCTCCAACATCTTCTCGGCTGTGGGGGTGCCCGACATCAAACCAAAACCAAACGTTCTCTGTCCACCATTATAACCACTCAATCCACCCAATCCACCATTATGGCATCCACTACTACGGCCATAGGTTTGCATTAACCCCGGGTCAGCCCGTGTGTTGTTAGCACTCAATCCATCATTATGGCATCCATAGGAACCCAACAGCCCTGGCTCAACACCGTGGGGGATAAAACTCTCTCCAAATTTTGTCCGTTTGTTATAGAGGAAAGCCGTGTCTCCAAATAACGCACAAGGTTTGTTGTAATTTTCCCCAAATACTCTTTTCAACGCTTTATCTTTCTCCATATCCATCTGGATGTTGAGAGGTGAGGAATTTGTCATGACTGACTGATTTTCCCCGCCGCACTTCCCTATGTAGCCACCCTCCCCGCTGACCAGTACTGTCCGACATTTTCAGCCGCTGACTCCAAGTTATTTTGTCTGGAGGCTCACTTTGTGGAATAATCGCTGACCAGTAGGTCCCCTTCCTTTTTACAGGACCGTGGGCTCAAGAAGGTCGGATAGCTGAACTAACCTCTATTACTACTTACAGCGATGAATCCTCCAAAATGGTGGTATCGGTATGTTGATGATAGTCACTGCTGTCTAAAGAAAAACAACATCAAAACTTTTCACCAGCATTTGAACTCAATCAATAAACACATCCAATTCACCATTCAAGAAGAAACCGAATCTGGACTCTCTTTCCTGGATACCACCACCTCACGCTCAAACGAAGGACACATCACAGTTAACATATACCGAAAGCGAACACACACGGACAGATACCTTGACTTCAACTCTCATCATCCTACTGCACACAAATTGTCTGTCGTCAACACACTACTTCAACGCGCTAACAACATACCATCAACAGAAGAAGGCAAGAAAAACGAATTATCATACGTAAAAAGTGTGCTGACTGCAAACAATTACCCGCCTAAGATCATACAGAACTGTGAGAGAAACATTAAATCAAAGAAAGAACAGACCTCCAGTTCCAGTTCAATGACCAACGACGTCGAGGAACAAAAAAGATCAATTGTTGTCCTTCCTTACGTTAAAGGCGTGTCCGAGAAAATTAGCAGAGTTTTGAAACAACACAACTTGGATGTTGCTTACCGCCCTCTGACCAAACTGTGCAATCTCTTTCCACGACCAAAAGATCGCAAAGATGCAAGCAGCGAAACTGACATAGTATACAAAATCAAATGCTCAGAATGTGATTTTGTATACTATGGCCAGACAGGCAGATCAATGAAAACACGAACTTCGGAGCACAGAGGAGCCATTGCTCACAACCACCCTAACTCAAAGATAGCACAGCACAGCAACGAAACAGGACATTCTTTTGACTTTAAAAACATTACAATTGTGGACAGAGAAAAAAACTACCACCAGAGGCTTTTCCTTGAAGCGTGGTTCACGGGCCAAGATGCCAACGCAGGGAATGATTGCATTCAAATTTCTGAAGTCTACAAGACCATCATGGGACTAAGAAATAAGCGCGCGCAAGGACATCAAGCGCGCGCCGCAAACGTTAAGTATTTCAAAGATCGCAACGTTTCCGATTAATACTGATGAAGGCCATTGATTAATGGCCGAAACGTCTATATGAAAAACAGAAGTCAGAGACAAACACTAATAATCAATAATGTAGAGTAAATAGATATGATCTATCCTACTAGAGTGAATCTAGCTAGATAGGATCCACCATTTATTATTATATTTATTATATTTATTCATCCATTCATATATATTTGTTCATTCACTCACCATACACTCGTTCACTTGAATTTTGCGTTTGTTTAATTGAATGTCCATATTTTGATATAGTCTATGTACCCGATATCGCTTGGTTGTATAATTGGTAAGTTTGTCGGGACATCAAATGTAGAAAACCATATGTTCTGAATGCTATGATATACCACACGCTGATTCAATTCTCATTTAAATTTAGCTAGTCATTAATCCGATAAGCTATACGTCAGACAAGGAAATTGCGTTTTTAATGGCATCTAGTATCATATTCAAGGTCGCTATACCGAAAACATCCTTGTTGAGCCATCTATCTATCTATCCATCATCCGCCGGCGTAATAATCATGCAAACAATTAATCAATCTATCTATTCATCACCTATTTATACATAATTACGTAATCGCCGTTCGGGTTGAAAATATTTGATGCTACTAAGACCGCAAGGATGTCTGGGAAATCAGTAAATGTTCCACGGTTGCAGATCAATTAAACAATGAATTAAAGGAAACTGTTCAACAATAATGAGACCGGCACTTATTTATGTCGTGGATGATCGGTTTCGTGTTATTCTTTAAAATATGTATTAACTTACTACTGTTCAGACCTTCTGGAAGTATCATCCACGACATTGCAGAAAGATATGGAGATCAGATCTTCGGAAGCTCGAAAAAGTTTCGACCAAAACGGCGTAAAGCAGAACTGGATTTGAATTTCTTACGGAACTGTCAGCCCTTCAACGTATTGCCTAAGTTCGTTTGCTTCCGACTACCACTAAGGTTAGCTCTTACGATGTTATTATAGTCAGTATTTGAAATTTCCCAGAATTCCTTTGGGTCATAGCTTTCATGACTTTCAACCCGATAACGTTGATGTAATTAGGTGTAATCAACTACTGTGCATTAAATATCAACTACGTACAATTCACAGTATACTCTCACATCCCATTATACCTCTACTTCCGACCATCATCCAGTCTATATTCCGCTACCAATCCTATAGTCAATGATTATCAATATTTAAGGGTTAGAGACTGATGTGAGTGCTTTACCGGCAAATAGACGCACGCGCTGACTGTAGAATGAACGAGAATTCAAATACTGCTCGAGGCGTAGCCGAGTGCAGTATGAAGAATTTCGAGTTCATTCTACAGCCAGCAAGTGCGTCTATTTGCCGGTAAAGCACGAACTAGAAGTCTCTAACCCATTTATTATTCAAACTGAATACACTGCAGTTGTAAAATGTTCAAAATATAATATTAATCACGGTAAATAAAGAAAAAATAGATTTAACTAGATCTTCCGACGCTTCTGCTGGATATCTCCTCTACAACCACTCCAATTGCAACCATTCTACAAAGAAAACACGAATAAAGCATTTATCTTTTGTTTTTAAGTCATAACAAGGCAAGTTTCATTCATCATTTTAAGCTCTGAGCTTCTTCACTCAACGAACAAGAACAGACTGATAGCCGAGGCCGACGGCAAAAAGTGCTTGTTTTGAATAATAATTAGGTTCGTTTTTTACCTTTCATCACTGAAACTCCACAACGAGTTTTTGACGAACAGTCGTTTTAGGCTGAGCACCTGCTATTATTTCGTCTATTTCTTCTTAATTTAGCTAGTTGGTTAAACCTGTCTTTGTCAGGATCAACAGCCGCCATGACACCGCTGCACCGTGCGTAAAACTGTGACAGACGCACGCTCGTGCGTTGTCATCAGATAACACATGATCACGTGATCGATTTTAGCCAATCAGAAGCCACAATTTAGTACAGTGTATGAAGTTTGAATAATAAGATCCTTTATCCAACAGAACTTTAACCATTACATTAACATACCAATGTCAGGCTATAGGACGAGTACATTAATATATCATTAGAGATTGGACAGGCTTTAGGACGCGAGTACATTAATATATCATTATAGATTGGACAGGCTATAGGACGCGAGTACATTGATATATCATTATAGATTGGACAGGCTATAGGACGCGAGTACATTAATATATATCATTAGATATTGGACAGGCTATAGGAAGAGTACATTAATATATCATTAGAGATTAGACAGGCTATAGGACGCGAGTACATTAATATATCATTAGAGATTGGACAGGCTTTAGGATGAGTACATTAATATATCATTAGAGATTGGGCAGGCTATAGGTTGAGTACATTAATATATCATTTGAGATTAGGCAGGCTATAGGATGAGTACATTAATATATCATTAGAGATTGGGCAGGCTATAGGATGAGTACATTAATATATCATTAGAGATTAGGCAGGCTATAGGATGAGTACATTAATATATGTATGTCATATATATGTTGTTTTCTACGGTTGTTGTTTTCTATGGTTGTTGTTGTTTTCTATGGTTGTGGTTTTCTATGGTTGTTGTTTTCTATGGTTGTGGTTTTCTATGATTGTTGTTTTCTATGGTTGTTGTTTTCTATGATTGTTGTTTTCTATGGTTGCTGTTTTCTATGGGTGTTGTTTTCTATGGTTGTTGTTTTCTACGGTTGTTGTTTTCTATGGTTGTGGTTTTCTATGGTTGTTGTTTTCTCTGGTTGTTGTTTTCTCTGGTTGTTGTTTTCTATGATTGTTGTTTTCTATGTGTGCTGATTTCTATGGGTGTTGTTTTCTATGATTGTTGTTTTCTATGGTTGCTGTTTTCTATGGTTGTTGTTTTCTATGGTTGTTGTTTTCTACGGTTGTTGTTTTCTATGGTTGTGGTTTTCTATGGTTGTTGTTTTCTCTGGTTGTTGTTTTCTCTGGTTGTTGTTTTCTATGATATTTTGTTTTCTATGGTTGCTGATTTCTATGGGTGTTGTTTTCTCTGGTTGTTGTTTTCTCTGGTTGTTGTTTTCTCTGGTTGTTGTTTTCTCTGGTTGTTGTTTTCTCTGGTTGTTGTTATCTATGATTGTTGTTTTCTATGGTTGCTGATTTCTATGGGTGTTGTTTTCTATGGATGTTGTTTTCTATGGTTGTTGTTTTCTATGGTTGTTGTTTTCTATGATTGTTGTTTTCTATGGGTGTTGTTTTCTATGGTTGTTGTTTTCTACGGTTGTTGTTTTCTATAGTTGTGGTTTTATCTGGTTGTTGTTTTCTCTGGTTGTCGTTTTCTCTGGTTGTTGTTTTCTATGATTGTTGTTTTCTATGGTTGCTGATTTCTATGGGTGTTGTTTTCTATGGCATGTTGTTTTCTATGGTTGTTGTTTTCTATGGTTGTTGTTTTCTATGGTTATTGTTTTCAATGGTTGTTGTTTTCTATGGTACGGTTGTTTTTTTTGTATGGTTGTATATAAACTTTAAATAATTGTTGCTGTACGTTATATAATTATATTATATATTATTTTATAGCGTCACCAACTGGTAGGCTACTTGTGGCCAGCTAGATGCTTGACACTCAAATATAGTTATTGATTGATTGATTGATTGATTGATTAAATATATTAACTATTAACAATTCATCCATCCATCCATCCACCTATCCGTCCGTCCGTCCGTCCATATTCCCTCTAACCATTATCTCAGTGTTTTAAAATATTATTTTCCTTCCTACTTTTCCCTTTATTCAAAAGAAGCATTTAATTCAGCCGAGCAAGTGATTATGATTCCGCGCTTGTTATATAGCTACCGCATAAAGTTACCGACTTTGAACCGTACACGAGCTTATTGAGTTAAAAAAAAGCACATAAACAAGGCAGAGAGACTAAACAAACTCAATAAGCTCGTGTACGGTTCAAAGTCGGTAACTTTATGCGGTATCAAGAAGTAAAGGTAAAAATATTAAAATATATGTTTACCTTGTTCTTGATAAGGTTCTTCCCTCCTCTACTCGTGGATTTATTGTTGTGTGTGCGGCCTTAGAATGATGTGGGCTTGTTTGTCGCTCATACTAGCCCAAGCCGATCTATTGTTGGGTTATTTATCCCAGCCCACCTCGGCTGTCAAAACCACCACTTAGTCAGTGTGACTGACTTAACATTCTATTTCCGTCGCGTCGGGAAGTGCTTTCTGTTTTCATTCTTCTTTTGTCATTTATTTTCCTCGAGAATGACAAGAACAAGCGATTACTGAGCAGAAGTCCGTGCCAACATAAAAACTTAATAATAATAATAATAATAATAATAATAATAATAATAATAATAATAATAATAATAATAATAATAATAATTATATTTATGATAATAATTATTATAATAATTAAATATTTATATGGCGGAAATTCGCATATGGTTTCGATATGATCAAATGCGCCTCATATAACAACAACATATGTTTACCAGTCTAGCTACTCGTTGGCTACTCGGGCCATCATAACAACAAGTGAATTCGGTCGAGAGAAAGGTTCAGATACGAATCAGTTTTTCTAGAAGTCTTTAATAATTAGGGACCGCTTTCCTTTGTGAAAACAGTAATCGAGAGCGCATTAATGGATATGCGACTCACAGTCTCAGAAAAGAAGATTCTTAGAGAAGATGATAACGCAAGCTCGTCCGGAAATACAATGCTTAAAAACATCATTATACCCAAAACAAGTAAGTCTGCCTGAGATTTCCATAAAGATGAAATGTTTGTTTAGGAAGTCCGACTTTATCATAGCTTAGGTATCCTTAATTCATTTGTCTTCAGATCCACGTTAATGAAAAAGCTAGTGCCTATTTCACATGGGCACTCTAATCCACCTCCTCTAATCAAGTGACGTCATAGGTGCACGTGATTTGGCATCTAGTCAGTAAGATAAAGCAGGTGTACTCGACTATAAATGTAAGACTCTTTTTAATGTAGAATCTGTACGCTTTATGCATAAATCCGCTTGGCTCGACAGATGATATTAGAAGATATCAAAGATTTGATTTCCACTGGCTTAGAGAAAGTCTAATCAGCTTACTGTAGCTTCAGTACACTGAATGGTTTAAAATAAAGAGCTTAAGAGAGAAAAAGCTGATACAACGCGAATATTTCAACACTGGGGCAGAAATATCAACAGTGCAAGTAACCCGATGGCTTAAACAAAGGCTTTAGAACTCATTATTTGAAGAGAAAACAAGACAAATACGTGTTACATGCTGCGTATAATAACGCACGACAGGTGCATCTAGTCATAAGCCACAATCATTGAACATAAATAGCCTTTGAGCAAGCCAGTCATACCTGGCCACTTAGATAACTCAGCCAGTACAAGTAGCAGACAAACCAACAGCAGAAATACAGATGAATCAAGCATAAAAAGACGAGAAAGTGAAGTCAAGGTTCCCGAAAACGTCAAACCGCAAAATGATTACTGGAAACTTGTGGATTTCTATCATTCTTGGCTTCATTGGAGCAATTATAACAGTTGAGAATTTACTTGTTTGCTATGTTGTTTATCGCAACAGAAACCTTCGTACATTTACTAACGGTTTCATCGTCTCTCTTGCTCTTTCTGACGCATTGTTTGGCGGCGTGTTGTTGCCACTAGAGCTAGGAGATGACGGAGCAGCGAAAGAGTACATCAAGTCCATAATTCTACAAGCCAATGTATTGAACCTTCTCGCTGTTACGCTTGATCGTTACCTAGCTGTGTTGGTTCCTCTGAGGTATCTTGAAATCATGGATAAACATTTCCTGAAGCTCCCACTTGCTGCTTGGATTACTCCAGTGTTAATTTCTTTGATCCCGTTAAGTTGGGAAAATGATTTCAGTAGCGTGGCACACCGAGTATTTCTTTTCTGCATTCTCATCTTCGGCATCGTTATTCCCTATGCCTTGATCTTATGTGCCTATGTGCGTATTTTTAGAGAAGTTGCGCGTCTAGTAAAAAGTCTTGCTGCTTCAGCAATGCAGAACTACCCAGTGGATGGCCGAGTCATGGAAGAAAGAGGCCGCGTTCACAGTGAGGCGAGAGTGACGCGTATATTTGCTGTTATCGCCGCCATTTTCGTCGTTAGTTGGATGCCCGTCATCTACATGACAACGGCCGAGGCTATTCAACGTCCTGACATAGTGCCAGAGGAACTAGTCACAATTTCATGGTTTACCCTTGTGATCGGTTCATTCCTTAATGCCCCAATTTACGCTTTATTTAAAGCCGACTTTCGTAAGACATTCAGCCGAATGCTTTGCCGAAAAAAGAGATCAAGATCAGCTTGGAGACCCGAAGACTGCAGTCAACAAACTAAAGGACCTAAGTGGGTCTAAACTAATCAATATCCTTCATACGGTAACACATGGATGTAACTCCAAGAAGCTAGTGACACGATATTGCAACACGAAGTAGAAACATAATAACTACAACCCGAGTTAAAAACCCCTGCAGTGACACAAATCATTCTAGCTTCACATGTGTTTTACCAATCAAACCATCGTATTCAATTTGATCAAAAAAAGTCATTAGTGTTCAGAAGTCCCCATCGCTATCTGTAGCTTGCGTTGAATTCTAATTAATATATACTACATCCATCATTGTGTCCAAACTACAGCTTGAGATTTCTCAGGATTGTAATACGCTTTAGTCATATGTACATATAGTATTAGCAGACTGACACTGTCACTAGAAACCCTAGCATGACAGTGGTGTAATATAATTGATGTTGGAGGATGTAATTGGCGTCATAACATCAGATTTTGAAAAGAGAAGAACAGCAAATATCAATGTCACTGGTGTTGTAACACGTACAACATTACATTTTAGTCGAGCTTGATTAATTAGGATAAGCTAAGTTGGAAGTTTGGTTCAAAAATGTCATACACAACCGAAGCGGGGTTTATATTTACCAACTGAACGAAAGTGTAAGATTAATGGTATGATATTAGCACATAGTACTGTCAGATAAACTTTCACGGTCAGGCAAATATGTTTTCTCTCAAATCGGGTCAATTAGTTGATAAACGAGTGAGTTGGTCTCCGAGTACCACCATTACCTTTCTTTTTTATAGTGCATTGATTTCTTCTGTGGTTTCTAAAACACGATTTTATCACGCAATCATTACAGAGGTAATCCGATCAAGCTTTTTTGGGGGGAAATAAGAAAAGAAACGTGGGGTTTTCGATATGTCACCTTGTATGACAATTTTATACTAAATAAAAGGCATTCATTCATTCATTCGAGGTCTAGCACACTCCAGCTTGACTACTAAGCGTCGAACCTCTACACATAATTTGACAGTATACTGTAATACCACTACTTGAGTTTATGTTTTCTTCAAAAATACTTGATATCAATAGCGTAAAATCATATTGTATACTTTTACGGCACCGCGCGCGTACATTTTGAGGCATCAAAACACTTATGCTTCGATAGTTTAATGGCAACGTCAAGAGAGACTTGTGCTTACCATTAACGAAACGAAATGCGTAATACACAAATGACAAGGTTAGCTTGAACATCAGCGATGAGGGACTACCTTAATTGCGGCAGCGAAAAACTGACAAGTAATCCTATGAGATTAGGGAAAAGATAAGCCTTAAAAGAATCTTTATCACCGCTCGGTTAGAACGTAAATTTGATAAAAGTTTTTTACCTTTCCGTTTATCAAAAGGAAGGTGTTTAATTAGAAGAAATCTAGGATACCAAATTAATCTTGTTTAGCAATAATGCATCTAAAGTACTTTTGTCGACAACTAGAGCCATGCATGTACCATCACTGATGGCAGCAGTTTGATCCTCGGGGCATAATTCCCTTATTTTTCGTTTTGTTTTGTTTTGTTTCATTACAAAAATACGGAGACAGATACATAGAGTTAATAGCTATGTAAAAATAATAAAATTCACTGTTGCTAGGCTTGAGTGTAATATGTCCAAATTGGTAACGCTTCTCGACAACATTTCTTTCATTCAAGACATATTCTATACTTTTTCCGTGTTCTCAAAATCTCCCTTTTAACGTCAAAAGCCGCTATCAAATCCCATCAAACCGTAAAACGACAATACTAATTTCACTAAGATTTAGATAAAGCCACGACCGACAACGAAAATGACTCATGCGGTTGCCTGTCGGCCTGTACAACAAGGGAAGCCATTTTTTTATTGAAAAGACAAAGAAAACTGAGATATTTATATGTACCTGTTAACACTTTGCTCAGCCCACCCTCATTCGTCTACTCGTTCACTTTCATCCTTCCTTTTCGGTCTTTTTTCTATCTTTCTTAGCCTAGCGACACATCACCTTCCTAGCTAGTTCTAGTATAGACTCAGCGTTGATAACTTCGAATTCTGCCATCAATGTTTGTCACCGTGTTTGATATCTCAATCATAAATCAATCATTTGTCCTTACATATAGATAGAGATAAAAATCGTTCGGCTGATAAAACTGGAAACAACACAAACGCCTTCGGCTAATAGATCTTTCAGCGCATTTTCCAACCGACGTACACTCAAGCAAGATAAAGAAAGTGTTTCTGTAGGTTGGAATCATTACAGAGTTATCATGTTGCTTCATCAACCAAATGCTTTTAATAGCAAAGATCAGCTTTCCGACATATCGTCCATCTTCATCTGAATGGCTTAACGATCACGTCATAAAAACAAACTGAACAGAAAATAAATATAATGAGAAGGATAGAAATATAACTGATACAATGTGTACGAAAGCTTGGTTGTTGCTATTAAAAACGTTTGGTTCAGACGAGACGAGAGGATTTCTCTTAAAGATAAAGAATATTCGTAGTCTTAACGTCTCATATATTCAGTATAACATGTTTGCATTCACACGATAGTTGTTTCATAATGAAATGCCTTTTGCAAACTTATGTTGCTTTTAGAAATATCACAAAAAAAGCATGCATCTCTAATTGAATCGATTTAACATTTGAAGTCTTTGTTAAATCATTTGCACTCCAGCATGTTCATAATTGACGGTTCACAGAACTCAAGCTTAAAACTCGACAATAAACTGAGTCACAATTACAATGTTAATGAAACCAAAAAAAGAATATATTATTGTAATTGTTTGGTATTTGTAAGTATAAAGATGCGGCCAAAATCCATATTTCTTCAAACATTTATTTTGACTATATTTTGTCTTCGATTGTCATTATCGTTATGTTCCCAAAACAAGGCCAGACATCAAGCTGAGTTTCACTTAATTTGTGAGAAGCCGAAATTGAAATATAGAGAATCCTTTTCATCCTCTTTGCAACCTCCAGTTATTTAAAATGCACTGACTAAGCAAACAAGGTCGGCGAGGGCTGAACATTGGATTAATGAATGTCTTTATTTATTCATTTACTCTAAAATTGCGTAATTACGTCAATGGTGACATATTTAATTTATAATAATAGAAAAGGAGAAAAGACGAATCAACTATATTAATGATGAGTAATGTTAGAGCCTGGGGGCTAAATTAACTGATAAGTTTGTCCAGCCAAATTATGCATGCATGAGGATATTCATTCATTAAAAGGAGTTGTTCATTTTCACGCAATGCCGCTAAGTCGCGTTATTTCTTATCTTTGCAGTTTCAGCATAACCCGGCAGAAACTTACACTGTAGCCGATCTGTAATCGTTTTTGACAGGCGAAGTTAAAGCCATTAATTACCGACCTAACAAAGTGGTCATTTCAGTATTTATTTATTTTCACAATGAATGAAGTGTTTATTTCTTGGGGTGCAATTTCGGTCGGATATTGACATCGATTAGTCAGCTTCTGGTTTTACAAGAAACTGACACACGGCGGGATTATTGACCAAAGCTTTTATAATAACCCGGTCCACAATTCAGTCTTAATCAAAAATATGAACTCAAAACTGAACAAAAATGATGTTCGTATTTTATTGGATTTTATTGTTTGTGGTCATTCTTTAACTACTGCTTGGCAAGGAGGATTTGCAATCATCTAAAGTAAATATAATAAATGGACAACACTAGCTGGATACAACTACAATATTGTAATCTAGACTAGATGTTAAAAGGTGTAGATTTGTATAAAACAAGTGAAAAAATAAGTTCGGTTAAGCGAGTAGACTGCGAGTGTTAAGTTAAATATATTGGTCTTTATCAATATGCGGTACCAAAAGGAGGGGGACATGGGGGCTCGCGGTATTGTGGTATCCGTCGATTTGTTAATTTGTGCGATATTACGTTATTTTTTATTTTGATTCATCCATCCATCCATCCATCCATCATGAGATCCGGTATACGCCGAATTCATAATGGCGTATTTTTAGTTTGGCGATAATAATAATAATAATAATAATAAATAGTGTTAAAGAACACTGGTCTTAACAAGAAGTCCAGTATCTACGATGAATAAACACGATACGAGTACGTAAGATGCGTACGATACGTTTCTGGTACAAATGATCACTGTCATCTAAGAAAGTACCTAGAAATAAACATTCTTGGAAAGCTTCTTTGCTGTAGACAAAATATCATCGGAGTTATGACAGATCATGAATAGAGAGCTTTGTATGTATTTTTCAAGTGATTCCTAAAAAGCCTCGTTTAATTTTTGGTGCAATTGCACAATTTCAAAAGTTCATATCTTGTCAAGGATTTATTATTTTGTTTCAAAACACACACACAGTATTTAGATAATCACATTCTATCATATCAAATATTTACTTTCCCAAAATGATATTTTTTGGCTTTTATGCAAATTAGAAGCAGCCATTATGAATTCGGTCTATACAAGCATCAAGAGTTCCAGACTTCCGGTATTATTACAAAGGAAAAGTGAGCACCAATTCTAGACACAGGGAGCCCAAGCTATGTTTTTGCTCACTTGGTGCTCACTTTTCCTTTGTAATATTCGCACAATGCATTGCGCGCGTACCGGAAGTCTGGAACTCTTGATGCGTGTATTGCTGTATCGTCCTGGTCTGCGGTATGCGGTATTTGGCGATTTTGGGCTACGGTATTCGGTGAAATCCAAATTTCTTTAGCGTATTTCGGTATTCTGGTGGTTTCCAAAACATTACTACTGTTGTTTTCAAACCCCCCCCCCCCCCCCCCCCCCAAAAAAAAATTCCCCCGTCCCCCTCCAAAAGATCAAACTCAATAACACAAACACAAACCATAATTCTAAGAACACAAATAATCATTCCAAAACAGTAACCATAATACTCCCGTTTCGAGTTTGTTTAGACACCGCTGTACTCCTTGACAAAAGACGCGTTTGCTCAGGCTTAGCCTCAATCCAGAGAATAACCCGTGCAATTAAAAATGTTTCTATTGTTGAATGTCAACACTTTTTCGCGTTCTCGTCAGTATTTGTGAATAATTTACACTGAATTGAGGCTTAGCCTGAGCAAATGCGTCTTTTGTCAATGACAGCGGTCATCGCTTAACAACTCGAAACTGGAGTATTCTGACGGAACACAAATAATCATAGAAAAACACCATAATTCTAAGAACACAAATAACCATTAAAAAAAGCACGTTCGAGAGGCCTGAGAACTAGCTCAAATAGTTAGTCGAGGAAGACTGGAGAAAATAAGCCAGCAACGCCTAACTCTTATTTCGCGGTATGTTCGCGACTCGTGCAATTTGTAAACTTTGTAAAAACGCGTGAAACTGGATATGCCAGTTTTTGAACTAGAAATCAGTGCAATTGTTTGTAAATCTTATTTGGAGCAAACTCTAAGCATTTTAGAGTGAAGAACCACAATTTTCGGAAACGGTGTTTATATTTGATCAATGAATATGCTAATTGTCACTTTTTAGAGTGAAGAACCACAAGCAATCACGCGCTCTGATTGGTTCCTCCACTACTAGGCTTTAATTTCAGCTCGTATACCGTGAGCCGGAAAAATTAACTGTGAAAATGGACCGATAATTTTCTGAATTTAAGAGCGAACATTTCCGTTTTTCTCGATTCATGCATGATAAAAGTAAATCCGAATAAACTACCACGGTAACTGAGTAAATATTTTTTAAGGACGTAAAACATTTTTTTGAATATTTCAACTTGTCAGTTCTCCGGCTTTGCATGTTTTCGAGGTCTTTTAGTGTAATTAACAAACGACATTTTTGGCACAGACGTTTTTAAATGGTAAACACTTGATAGCCTGATTTAGTTGTACGCATTTGTAATACGTATTTCAAATAAAGGCCATTATTATTATTATTATTATTATTATTAATTATTATTATTAGGGCATCACCATTTAGGTGATGCCCTAAGGGTCAGAGAACCTAAATCCTCATTGGTCAGCCAACAAGGTGTAATCTATAAGTTTAAATGTCCTCTGTGCGATGCAGAATACATAGGCTACACACTTCGTCATCTGCACCAAAGGATTAGTGAACACCGTTATTCTACAATCGGCAAACATCTACAAAGCGGTCATAATGTCAACCCTAAAGCCTTGGACCTGACTGACAACTTTTCCATCCTCAAGAAGTGCCAAGGAAAGTTGGACTGCCTCATATACGAGATGTTGTTAATTAAAAAGAACAGCCCGAAGCTTAACATTCAGTCGGATTCCATCCGTGCAAAAGTATTTGTTTAACTAACACTGAACTCCTGACCATTGAACATTGAACACTATTCTTATGTTAATTATGTAAATTTCGTACGAAACTTATATGTTACTCATTATTCATCTCACTTTACTTGATAATGATGACAGGATGTCATCGAAACGTAGTAGCTTAATATCACTAGTTTTTCTCCTTAACTCAATTTCTAAAGTTACCCTTATATATTATTATTATTATTATTATTATTATTATTATTATTATTATTATTATTATTATTATTATTATTATTATTATTATTATTATTATTATTATTATTATTATTATTATTATTATTATTATTATTATATTATATATATATTATTATTATATATATATATATATGATTGATAATTTAAATAAAGATTTTTATTTAAAAAAATATTATTATTATTATTATTATTATTATTATATATATATATATATTATTATTATATGATTGATAATTTAAATAAAGATTTTTTTATTAAAAAAAATATTATTATTATTATTATTATTATTATTATTATTATTATTATTATTATTATTATTATTATTATTATTATTATTATTATTTTTTTTATTTTTATTTTTTTTTTTTGAAACTCGCTCCATGAGTTCTCCACTATATATAGGACAGACGTTAACCCAAGCCTACTCTAAATCTATTCCATTTTTGGTTCGCTGTAGCTGTATTTCACCATAATTAATCCGTTAAATTCTCATAAATTGGGGCATATTGTAGCATAAACACGAGGATGGTGACACCCTCTTTTTATTCATTTTTGTGGCTACTGTTGCTTAGCAACGAAGCCACTATGCCATCGAGTGTGTAAGTCCGTAATGTAACAATATAATCTTCGGATAGAGTTCGGGGCCAATCATGAATCGAGGGTTATTAGTCGAGCGGAATCGAGCGAGCGGATGTAGGTGGTCGACAATCGATCGACGTACAACTTCGACAATTCGGATTGTCGACATTCTATTGATTGATGGAAACGTCGAAGCTACGTTTCGGAGTTTCCATGTGTTCGCCATTACTCCAGAACATACCAAAGACCAGTGACAAACAGGATGACGTTCATTGACGAAGCGTTTTGCCTTGCAGCGAAATAATTTCATTTCAACGAATATCAAAGAGTTTAACTGGGCAATACACTAAACCAAGACTAAACCAATACACTAAACACGGCTGCCAGGAAAACTAATAAATCGTGTATGTGAATTCATTTCCTAACTTATTTTTTTACGTAAATAAACAACGAAACATGAGCCTGAGAGTGTCGGCGAGTCGTTGACAACCAGTGAACATGAATAACGAATAACTGTATATGAATGTACAGCTTGGGTAAGCAGCCGTGTCTGAGGGGAGAGAGCGTTTATCCATGCTTTTCACCAACATCCTAAAGGATAGTGAGATTGTAGTACGATGCGGTTTTCACACTGATCTCAGTACACTTTAATAATAATAACAGTTTTATCTTGACTACTAGACAAGGTCAATCAAAAACAACTCTGCAGTTCTCTTTTTACTCCTATTATTAATATGAGCATGTGATATTTAATATAATTCTGAACTTTATTACTAACAGTAGCCACATGCAGTCCTCAGTAGACTGCCTATTTTTTTATCCCTGTCATACTTTACAAATATGCACAATTTCATTCAATCAATGGTTTCATTTTCCCATCCACGGCTATATAGATGTGATAGTTGTATATGGAGCTAAAGGTTTTTATTATTATTATTATTGTCATAATGATCCCTATAAACGTGGAAGGGTCACTCGCAGTACCCTTAAGAGGTTGATCATGAAATCGCAGTTTGGTAACACTTATCGGCCTAAAACGGGCACCGAGTGGCACCGATAAAGTTATCTCGGTACCTTATTTGCCCGTATATAAAATGATGACCTACTTGTCAGGAAACTAACTTTCAGTTAGAAATTGTACCATTCAGGGGTAACATTATTTGTTCCGACAAGGTCGAGATTCAGGGACCTTTTAGGAGACATCAGGATGAACGCAGGACACGCAGAGCATGAGACAATACAGTCTGTTAATCGCGCTGGCTCAGATCATTTCTTGGGTTATTTATTTCCTATTTGTCCTTACAACGCCTTAAACAAATATCAAGGGTTCACTTCAAACAGAAGTCATACAGCGAATTGCGGCACCAGCAACTGTCGGTATTGTATCAAGATGCCAAAGATTTAGACAACAAGTCATTTTAAGATCAAAACTTAGTGACAGAGCAATGAGATATGATGATCACGCTTTCGTTCAGGCGTTGTTTTTATTCGGGCACTTCCGGAGGAAGCCCGAGTTATAAAATACGCTCTTTTTTTTTTATTTTTGGTAGGACACAGAATGCGAAGTATTTCATCGTATCGGTACACCAAATGCGAAGTATTTGATCGTATCGAGTTTCAAGATTACTCAGCAGATAAGGGAGCGAGCTACACTCCGGTCCCAAAACTCGCTGAAAACCGCTCTAATCGCTAAACAAACGACACACAGAACTCAAGTAGATATTTGATCTTAGTTTTGAAAGCAGTTTTAGATCTTCAAGCTATTAAAAGGTCAGGATTCTAGTTCATCGTTCGACGACTAGAAGTGGTAGAAGGATGCCGTCACGCCGTGGTTTCAAAAACCCGTTTAAAAGGTATCCGACAGTGACAGAAGCAGTTGTGTTTAATATGCAGAAGAGAAATGATATTGTATCGAAGAAGCATGATTGACTGAAAATAGTGCTATTGAAGCCTTTGTAAGTTAAATATATTTAACAAAAACAAACGCGTCTTGAATTACAACGAAGGGCGTTATCAGAACCATCTGACCTATGCAACCTCAAGACGTACCGAGTACGTACTGATTCGAGATCTTTATCTATACTCACCGACACATAGTCTCCCTCGTCACGCAACTGTCATTGCCATGACGTCATAAATGAAACCAGATGTCAGGGTTCAGATTACTGTTGGGGTTCGAATATCTAAAGGTCATCAGAAACAAATACAGACAATAACAGAGCTTCGGAGAGCTTATAAGCGATACGGAAAATACAAATATTACCAAAAATACTGTCTCTACATGACCTGTTGCCCGTGATCTATGCTCACCGACACATAGTCTTCCTCGTCACGCAACTGTCATTGTCATAATGCCCGAGTGCACGCTCATTGAGCGTCTTGTTTACATGTAGTTGAGACAGGATTAATCAAAGATTGCATCCGAGCAAAAATACGTCCTATATATGTTAGAAATGGAGTGCGTAACTGACGAGTATTTGATGGAAATAATTAACCCCTCTGTGTCGGCCGAAACTAAGCGGCTTAACAAAACCATCGCGCCTAAGCTTCTGAAGGAGGCAAAGGTCCATCAAGATAACGCAAAGTTCTCATCGTAAAGGGCTGGGATAGAAGACAGTTGTGTATAACCTCTATGAATGATCGAGGGAAAAAGTAAACTGTTTACCACGTACACTGGATGATGTTCAATTACACCTCGCTTACTTCAGGGGAGTGGTAGATAAATCGCGCCCTAAACCAGCACAAAGTGAAAGCCAATGCCTCTAGCTATTATAAAGCGACCAGTCTCAAAAGACATTCCTAAGATTTCGAAGGAGATTGACAGGTGCAATCACTGCTACAACTGAGGATACACAACAACAAAATTTCCAAAGTGTCGTGCACGAGATGTGGGAAACGCTACAATCAGGGGACATGAGGTAGTAGCCGCGCAACCTAATGTGTAGTCCCACACTTGTATGTCATGAGGAATAATAGAGAACCAGACCTAGTGTAAAAGGTGTACCCAATGCAAGCTAGTTAGATACTGTTTGACATCGTGTGAGAATGAACATTGGGACAAGCATCAAGCACTTTGTCTCAGTCATGTCCGGCAACAGATAAAGATGACGGTTATTATATGAGTCATTTGTCCAGTTCACCCTTTATCGATATCTATCGATTTCGTCCATCTCAAGCGTAGTTCTGGAGGCTACGAATACATCTTGGTGATCGTCAACCATTTCAAATAAGTTTGTCGGTATACAGCTATTTCAATAAAGGTTGGTGAAGGTTTTGTTGCATCTTGCATGTTGCATACCAAGCCCGAAATGCACTATGGGCGATGTGAATGGAGTCAGCGAAAGGTCACAACAATATGGACTCTGGGAATTTTCCCAAACTTTGTCTTCGCAATATGGAGCCAGCATCACTTTATTCAGTATGTGCATGCTGACATTATTTTTACATATGATCCACAATACATTTCGGGCTTGGTATGCAAGATACAACATGCAACATGCAACAAAACCTTCACCAACCTTTTTTGAAATAGCTGTATACTTCGTTTTGTCATTTCTTTTCATTCTTAATAAATCAAAATATTTTAAATTATATATACATCGTGATGATGGTGTTTCATTTAAATTGATGGCACACTCTTTTTATTTTTATCATTCAGATCACATATTAAGTAGTATGTAGTAAGTAAAGTAAGTACTAAATTCCCTTTCTAGTTTGACAATAAAAAGGAGAAGATGATGTCCGAAGATATCGTTATCATGTCCCTTCATTACATGGCACCCATTACGTCATGACCATAATAATAATATAATAATAAACTATATTTATAAAGCGTCATATTCAATATTTGCTCATGGCGCTATTAACCTTAGCTATTAACCTTAGCTATTAACCATAGCTACGTTGATTGATTTCATGATTTAGATTGACTGCAATATGTTATCCTTACAGTGTATTTGGTGTAAGACAACACAACGGAAATTGAATTACCATCGCAACTACATTGGAAATATTTACAACATGCAATCGTTGCCAAAATTATTGGCACGATGATTAAACAATGTTGAAATTTGTACTTTTGCATTGATCACACTTCTTTGAACACCACTGAATTGTGACATGCCCTTTGTCAATGTATTTCTTCCAATGGACCTAACTATATGCAATCCCACATTGAAAGGAGGGGTACGATTATTATTATTGTTATTATTATTATTATTATTATTATTATTATTATTATTATTATTATTATTATTATTATTATTATTATTATTATTATTAATACGTTCTTAGAATAGCACATTTCACATTGACGTCTAAACATGTCAAAAAAGCGTCGTTAATCCACGCCACCGTAGTTGCCTCGGTAGCTCAGTGGGTAGAGCACCTGTCATGAAATCGGGGTGCCATGGGTTCGAATCGATCCCGCTCGAGGCGTCTGATTTTTTCCGAACATTTGTTCTGTCTATACTCATCATAGTTTCTTTATCAAGTAATCATAATCATAATCATAATCATAATCATAATCATAATCATAATCATAATCATAATCATAATCATAATCATAATCATAATCATAATCATAATCCAATAGTTGTTTGTAGGTCGTGTTGTAATTCATAATAAGTAAATGCTTGTTTCATCGACCTTGAGTTTATTTTTGAAATATAAACCGAGCTTTCGAGCTACGCGCTCATCTTCAGGGTTACAATGTGTATGTAGGCGTCATTAAAACGTTGAAAAAACTAACGAATTTTCTCTTTCACTTATTTTTCCTGTCTGTTCTTGTCATATGTTTGCTCGCGCACCGTAACTTACGTGTTTCTTTCTTCTTTTGTTTGATTCTTCCTCGCGCGCTTTGTGTTTGCTCACGCATCCCGTTAGTTTTTTCAACGTTGTAATGACGCCTACATACACATTGTAACCCTGAAGATGAGCGCGTAGCTCGAAAGCTCGGTTTATATTTCAAAAATAAACTCAAGGTCGATGAAACAAGCATTTACTTATTATAATCATAATCATAATCATAATCATAATCATAATCATAATCATAATAATAATCATAATCATAATCATAATCATAATAATCAGTTCTTATATAGCACATTTCACATTGTCTCAATGCGCTTTACAACCGATGGAGGACTTTTTCGGGCTGCATATGAAAGTGACATAAAAGCGAGGATTCATAACTTATGGTACGAGCCAATAAGGCGGTTAATAAGATGTTTATTATATGGCTTCTGTACCAACAAATACACACAAAAAGGATGAGGATTCAACCAAAGAGGTGATATTTAACCAACGAGGCGTTACCGTCAACCTCTTTTCTATTTATTTTTATATTTTGCTAAAATCCTTCCTTGAATTCTCGAAATTAAAATATTTAAAATGTTCGAGAAAGTTGATGGGAAGATTTGCTTCGCTCAATCGAAGTTGTCCCTGTATATGCTGACTTTACGCACTCATTCACCATATAAAAACAAAGTCAAAAGTAGGGTTGTGAGCTGGCCGGTAACCCTCCAAATCAAAACGCTCAAAATAGGTAGGCTGATCATTACTGTATTTTTGGAAATACAGTGCAGAAAAAGGAAATTAAGTGCGGGTATTTCTCAATGCTGAAGAGCGAAAATAATATTAAAATCAAACGTTTCCTCGACATTGGTGTTGAAAACATTGCGATATACCGAAGCTATGGATTTTTGATCGAAAAAGAAAAAGAATGGTGAACAAAATCTGGCGAGAAAGTTGAGGATTCTGTGGTTGAAGTGTGCGCGCTACTGACGCCATACTGACGCCATCGAGCGCGCGCTGGGTTTAATTTGTTTTCTTCAGAATTTTGGTCTTAATACTCCAAAAATGTTGGCTTAAAATTGTTCATGTATATTATTAAAAGGAAATCATAATGGTTTTGATCGTGTAATTATTTTGGAATAAATGTGAACGAGTTGGTTTTCAAAGAGCTCAAATTTACTCGCCATACGGACGCCATACGTGCAATTTTAATTAAACTCTTTGAAAACCCACTCGTACCAATTTATTCCATGCAAATTGAACTCCAAACCATATGATTTTCTTAACAAAAAGAACAGTTTCAACCGTGTTCCGTTAAGTAATAAAGCACGCAGGAAGTGACGAGAGCAGGGAAGCAGTGAAGGTAGAAACAGCGATTCTCCCTACACTTCTTGAGTCCTCTCGGCACTTCCTCCGTGCTTTAATTATTACTGCACGGTTAAGTTGAAGCTGTTCTATTTGCTTAATTACATAGAAACTATGGATTTTTGATAAAAAAGAACAAGAATGGTGAAAAGCAGAAGCAGAAGCAGTGAAGGGAGAAATAGTGTTTCTCCCTACTTCTTGAGTGCTCTCGGCACATAAGTGCTTTATTACTGAACGGACCACGGTGAAGCTGTTCTATTTGCTTTATTAATTATATAGAAACTATCGATTTTTGATCAAAAAAAAACGAACAAAAATGGTGAAAAAATGGCAAGAAAGTTGATGATTCTGTTGTATTTCTGAATACAATTTTAGCGGGTGAACGTGCTACTGAAGGCCAGTTACGCCATGGAGCGCGCGCTGGGTTTGTCAAGGCTTTTACACAATTTTAGTATTTTAATTTTCCTATACAAACAAAACAGCCGAGAAATAGCGTCATCAAACCGTGCTCCGTTCTCTGCTAAAGCATAGTTTTCAGCCAATCAGAGCGCGCGGATTGACTTGACTATATAATAATTAACAAATAGAACAGCTTTTTCCGTGTTCCGTTCAGTAATACAGCACGTATTAAGGAAGTGCCGAGAGCACGAAAGAAGTGAAGGGAGAGCAGGAGCCGTAGGCGAGTGCTCTCCACACTTCTCGAGTGCTCTCCACACTTCTCGAGTGCTCTCCACACTTTTCGAATGCTCTCGACACTTCCTTTCTCGAGTGCTCTCCACACTTTTCGAATGCTCTCGACACTTCCTGAGTGTTGTATCACTGAACGGAGCACGGGAAAAGCGGTTCTATTAGCTTTATTATAGAAACTATGGAATTTTGTTTAAAAAAGAACAAGAATGTACCGGTGAAAAAAATGGCAATGCAAGAAAATGGAGAATTCTGTTGTGTTTTCGAATAGCATTTTAGCGAGTGAAGTGCGCGCGCTACTGACGCCAGTTACTCCATCGCGCGCTTGGTTTGTTTTCTTTAGAATTTTTAAAGTGGATAAATCACGTGACTTGTTTTGATAATATACTCTGGCGAGGCGCGCAAAGCATGTTAGGTTAACGTCCTTCTTTGTTTAAACCAAACAGCCGAAAAATAGCGTCATCAACTGAACCGCGCTCCGTTCTCTGATAAAGCACAGTTTTCACCTAATCAGAGCGATCGGATTGACTTGACTATATAATAGATAATAAATAGAAAACTTCTGAGAGTGCTTTGTTGAATAATTATATAGAAGTACTTGGAAATTGTAAAAAGAATCTAGAAGTGTTGAGAATACAGCTCGTGATTCTCCTAGCACTTCTGTCGTCTTCTTGCAATTCCCAAGTACTTCTATAAGTAGAAATATAGTCCATGTTCAAACACTTGAAACTCGTTTATAGAATTAGAAGCACTGATTATTTCTTTAATATTCGAATTGTTAGCAACGTTTTCTCCTTTTTTTAACAAGAAACACTGATGATAAAATACTTGTAATTGTAACGACATACAGTGTATATATAAACAAAAAAAAAAAAAAAAAATCAATCAATAATAGCAGAGCGAGGTTTCGATCCTCGGACCTATGGGTTATGGGCCCAGCACGCTTCCACTGCGCCACTCTGCTTTTTTTAGGAATTATTCGGTAAGTGTGGCGAATGGTAAAGTCGAGACGTTGCGAGACCGTACTGCGATAAAGTACCAGAGTCGTCACAATTCACCTTGAGTACGTCAGTCAATAATGCTCTGTAATATTCTTCAATAACATTTTCTATATGCTTCGCTAGGATCTTGTGGGAAATAATAAAAAGGATAATGGAATGCACGCACGTGATGTGTTTGATGGTTTTCCTTTGTTAGTGAGATATAATACCGGGCTATCTCCTGGCTACCTCACGTACATTTATTTCTACGTATATTTTTTGTTACAAAATTGCGTGGTTGTGAATGGTGACGAATTGTGAAGATTCATTTTAGGGATTTATACTTTTCCTTTATATACATACAGTGAAGAATCAGGTTGGGTCAACGAACTAGATCCTATATTATTCTCCCTTGAGAACCGATACTCCCTGTCTCTGCTTCCAGTCCGCTATATTAGAAAGGACTTACCACAGGTAACCCACCCCAAAACAATGAATGCCCTGAAACGATGCGTATGAATGCATGATTGCATTACCATAAGTAGTGGCTGTAATATATGCGGCACAGACAACCTCTATAGGAGTTATTGTACGAATAGGAGTCACCTAGTCTGAAATAAGTCATCGCTTATTTGAACTTTTAACTGTTCGAAAGTCAAGTCCTAGTTATCAATGAAATAATAATTCCTCATTTGTTTAGTTTGTCTGACCGAGTAATAAATTACTAAATAATTACTAATTATGTTTCTTACCGTGAGCGAGCTTCGAACCTACTTCCTTCGGATTCACTATCCGACGGCTTTACTCTTCACACCCTTTATATATACCCTGCACACCCCTGTACCCATTGCACAACTTTGTATCATACCCTACATACGTTTGTACACCATGCTCAGCCTTGTATCGTCCCTGCACACCCTTGTATATACCCTACATACGTTTGTACACCATGCTCAGCCTTGTATCGTCCCTGCACACCCTTGTATATACCCTACACACTTTGTACACCATGCTCAGTCTTGTATCGTCCCTGCACACCCTTGTATATACCCTACATACGTTTGTACACTATGCTCAGCCTTGTATCGTCCCTGCACACCCTTGTATATACCCTACATACGTTTGTACACCATGCTCAGTCTTGTATCGTCCCTGCACACCCTTGTATATACCCTACACACTTTGTACACAATGCCCAGCCTTGTATCGTCCCTGTACACCCTTGTATATACCCTACACACTTTGTACACCATGCTCAGTCTTGTATCGTCCCTGCACACCCTAAAGTATATACTCTACACACTTTGTACACCATACTCAGTCTTGTATCGTCCCTGCACACCCTTGTATATACCCTACACACTTTGTACACCATGCTCAGCCTTGCATGTATCGTTCCTGCACACCCTTGTATATACCCTACACACTTTGTACACCATGCTCAGCCTTGCATGTATCGTCCCTGCACACTCTATAGTATATACCCTACATACGTTTGTACACCATGCTCAGCCTTGTATCGTCCCCTGCACACCATTGTATATACCCTACACACTTTGTACACGTGCACCATGCTCAATTTACAAAATCGAGCGGCCGCGATGTATAACCTTTATGTTTTATTAAAATTTTGATGATATGAAGCAGTTTGGCCGAAAAAATCCGAGTTCAAATCTATCTGCAAATGAGCACGATTCTGTATCCGATTGACTGATGTCCTCCACTGATTTCTATTGTAGTTTCCTCGTCAATTATTCATGAATTCGCAAATAATACAAAATGGGAAGTCCAAGCGTTTTCTCCGGTGGGAAAATAAATTTAATTCAAAGTAAGTATATTGGAAAGAAAGTGTTGAGAATGTTCAGCTCGTACTTCTCCTAACTCTTCTGTCGTCTTCTTACAATTCCAAGGTACTTCTATAAGTAGTAATATAGAAATTAGAAATTGAACAGTCGTCTTCCTAAGCACTGATTATTTCTTTAATATTCGAATTGTTAGCAACGTTTTCTCCTTTTTTTAACAGTTAATAAAATATTTGTAATTGCATGTAACGACATACAGTGTATATATAAACAACAAAATAAAAAAATTAATCAATAATAGCAGAGCGAGGTTTCGATCCTCGGACCTCTGGGTTATGGGCCCAGCACGCTTCCACTGCGCCACTCTGCTTTTTGATGACTTATTCGGTAAGTGTGGCGAATGGTAAAGTCGAGACGTTGCGAGACCGTACTGCGACAAAGTACCAGAGTCGTCACAATTCACCTTGAGTACGTCAGTCAATAATGCTCTGTAATGTTCTTCAATAACATTTTCTATATGCTTCGCTATCATCTTGTGGGAAATAATAAAAAGGATAATGGCATGCACGCGCGTAATGTGTTTGATGGTTTTCCTTTGTTAGTGCGATAATACCGGGCTATCTCCTGGCTACCTCACGCGTACATTTATTTATACGTATATTTTTGGATACAAAATTGCGTGGTTGTGAATGGTGACGAATTGTGAAGATTCATTTTAGGGATTTATGCTTTTCCTTTATAGACATACAGTGAAGAATTAGGTTGGGTCAACGAACTAGATCCTATATTATTCTCCCTTGAGAACCGATACTCCCTGTCTCTGCTTCCAGTCCGCTATATTAGAAAGGAGTTACCACAGGTAACCCACCCCAAAACAATGAATGCCCTGAAACGATGCGTGTGAATGCATGATTGCATTACCATAAGTAGTGGCCGTAATATATGCTGCACAGACAACCTCTATAGGAGTTATTGTACGAATAGGAGTCACCTAGTCTGAAATAAGTCATCACTTCTTTGAATCGAACTTTTAACTGTTCGAAAGTCAAGTCCTAGTTATCAATGAAATAATAATTCCTCATTTGTTTAGTTTGTCTGACCGAGTAATAAATTACTAAATTATTACTAATTATGTTTCTTACCGTGAGCGAGCTTCGAACCTACTTCCTTTCGGATTCACTATCCGACGGCTTTACTCTTCACACCTTTATATATACCCTGCACACCCCTGTACCCACTGCACAACTTTGTATCATACCCTACATACGTTTGTACACCATGCTCAGCCTTGTATTGTCCCTGCACACCCTTGTATATACCCTACATACGTTTGTACACCATGCTCAGCCTTGTATCGTCCCTGCACACCCTAAAGTATATACTCTACACACTTTGTACACCATGCTCAGTCTTGTATCGTCCCTGCACACCCTTGTATATACCCTACACACTTTGTACACCATGCTCAGTCTTGTATCGTCCCTGCACACCCTTGTATATACCCTACACACTTTGTACACCATGCTCAGCCTTGCATGTATCGTCCCTGCACACCCTTGTATATACCCTACACACTTTGTACACCATGCTCAGCCTTGCATGTATCGTCCCTGCACACTCTATAGTATATACCCTACACACTTTGTACACCATGCTCAATTTTCAAAATCGAGCGGCTGCGATGTATAACCTTTATGTTTTAATACAATTTTAATGATATGAAGCAGTTTGGCCGAAAAAATCCGAATTCAAATCGATATGCAAATGAGCACGATTCTGTATCCGATTGACTGATGTCCTACACTGATTTCTATTGTAGTTTCCTCGTCAATTATTCATGAATTCGCAAATAATACAAAATGGGAAGTCCAAGCGTTTTTCTTCGCAGGGAAAATAAATTTAATTCAAAGTAAGTATCTTGGAAAGAAAGTGTTGAGAATGTGCAGCTCGTACTTATCCTAGCTCTTCTGTCGTCTTCTTACAATTCCAAGAGTACTTCTATAAGTAGTAGTATATATTTTAGAAATTGAACAGTCGTCTTCCTAAGCACTGATTATTTCTTTAATATTGGAATTGTAAGCAACGTTTTCTCCTTTTTTTAACAAGAAACACCAATGATAAAATACTTGTAATTGTAACGACATACAGTGTATATATAGATAAAAAAAAAAAAAAATCAATCAACAATAGCAGAGCGAGGTTTCGATCCTCGGACCTCTGGGTTATGGGCCCAGCACGCTTCCACTGCGCCACTCTGCTTTTTGATGAATTATTCGGTAAGTGTGGCGAATGGTAAAGTCGAGACGTTGCGAGACCGTACTGCGACAAAGTACCAGAGTCGTCACAATTCACCTTGAGTACGTCAGTCAATAATGCTCTGTAATATTCTTCAATAACATTTTCTATATGCTTCGCTAGCATCTTGTGGGAAATAATAAAAAGGATAATGATATGCACGCGCGTAATGTGTTTGATGGTTTTCCTTTGTTAGTGCGATAATACCGGGCTATCTCCTGGCTACCTGGCCTCACGTACATTTATTTCTACGTATATTTTTTGTTACAAAATTGCGTGGTTGTGAATGGTGACGAATTGTGAAGATTCATTTTAGGGATTTATACTTTTCCTTTATATACATACAGTGAAGAATCAGGTTGGGTCAACGAACTAGATCCTATATTATTCTCCCTTTAGAACCGATACTCTGTCTCTGCTTCTAGTCCGCTATATTAGAAAGGACTTACCACAGGTAACCCACCCCAAAACAATGAATGCCCTGAAACGATGCGTGTGAATGCATGATTGCATTACCATAAGTAGTGGCCGTAATATATGCTGTACAGACAACCTCTATAGGAGTTATTGTACGAATAGGAGTCACCTAGTCTGAAATAAGTCATCACTTCTTTGAACTTTTAACTGTTCGAAAGTCAAGTCCTAGTTATCCATGAGATAATAATTCCTCATTTGTTTAGTTTGTCTGACCGTGTAATAAATTACTAAATAATTATTAATTATGTTTCTTACCGTGAGCGAGCTTCGAACCTACTTCCTTCGGATCAGTTCACTATCCGACGGCTTTACGCTTCACACCCTTATATACAGCTAATTCAGAAAACGTTGTCGGCGATCGACTTCAAGCCTACGCGACTAGACCGAAAAGGATTATGGGTAAATATCAATGCTTCTATAAATACACTATCAAAAAGGAACGTCTCTCACGGAATATGAATCATTTCACAAATAGAAGATGGCTTTCTATGTTCTATACAAAAATGATGCACGCCTGAGCTCTTGAAATACTAGCAAGTGGATGCACAAGCGATAGCGAGTGCATTCAGTCAGCTGCATTTCAAGAGCTCAGAAGTGCATCCATAGAAAGCCATCTTCTATTTATTTTATATTATAAAAAGTCGAAAATGATGGAATATTTCACTGGAAAAGACCAATATTCTGAAGTTATTGTAAACGTTCGAGTTAATTAATATTCAACATGAGTTTATGTAAATTAGATAACGACATTCCAGCGTGCAGCGCGCGAACTTCAACTAAAATTTTATTCAAAAATACAACAGAATCCTCAACTTCCTTGCCATTTTGTTCACCATCTGCTTCTGTTTCCTTGTTTTAAAACGCGTAGGCATACATTTACAGATTCACCTGCCATTGTCACCAAATACGAAAAGCATGCAAGCCGATTATCATATCTACCCATACTCCCTTTCGGTCTAGTCGCGTAGGCTTGACGTCGATCGACGACAACGTTTTCTGAATTAGCTGTATACCCTGCACACCCCTGTACCCACTGCACACCCTTGTATATAGCATACATACTTTTGTACACCATGCTCAGCCTTGTATCTTCCCTGCACACCCTTGTATATACCCTACATACTTTGTACACCATGTTCAGCCTTGTATCTTCCCTGCATAGCCTTGTATATACCCTACATACTTTTGTAGACCATTCTAAGCCTTGTATCGTCCCTACACACCCATGTATATACTCTACATACTTTTGTACACCATGCTCAGCCTAGTATCTTCCCTGTTCACCCTTGTATATACCCTACATACTTTTGTACACCATGCTCAGCCTTGTATCTTCCCTGTTCACCCTTGTATATTCCCTACATTCTTTTGTACACCATGCTCAGCCTTGTATCTTCCCTGGACACCCTTGTATATACCCTACATAATTTTTTAGACCATTCTCAGCCTTGTATCTTCCCTGTTCAACTTTGTATATACTCTACATACTTTTGTACACCATGCTCAGCCTTGTATCTTCCCTGTTCACCCTTGTATATACCCTACATACTTTTGTACACCATGCTCAGCCTTGTATCGTCCCTACACACCCATATATATACTCTACATACTTTTGTACACCATGCTCAGCCTTGTATCTTCCCTGTTCACCCTTGTATACCCTACATACTTTTGTACACCATAATCAGCCTTGTATCGTGCCTGCACGCCCTTGTATATACCCTACATACTTTGTACACCATGCTCAGCCTTGTCTCTACCCTGCACGCACTTTACTTGTATATACCCAACATACTTTTGTACACCATACTCAGCCTTGTATCTTGCTTGCAAACCCTTGTATATACCCTACATACTTTTGTACATCATTACCAGCCTTGTATATTGCCTGCAAACCCTTGTCTATACCCTACATACTTTTGTACACCATACTCAGCCTTGTATCTTTGCCTGCAAATCCTTGTATATACCCTATATACTTCTGTACCATTGTATTGTATTTATACTGATGATTTTACCGTGTTTATAAATATAAACTTTATGTATGTATGTATGTACACCATGCTCATCCTTGTATCTTCCCTGCACATCCTTGTATATACCCTACACACTTTTGTACACCATGCTCAGCCTTGTATCGTCCCTACAAACCCATATAATTATATACCCTACATACTTTTTACACCTTGATCAGCATTGTATCGTGCCTGCACGCCCTTGTATATACCGTACATACTTTGTACACCATGCTCAGCCTTGTATCTACCCTGCACACTCTTCTACCTACCGTACATACTTTTGTACACCATGCTCAGCCTTGTGTCGTCCCTACACACCCATATATATACTCTACATACTTTTGTACACCATGCTCTGCCTTGTATCGTGCCTGTACAGCCTTATATATACCCTACATACTTTTGTGCACCACTATCAGCCTTGTATCGTCCATACACACCCTTGTATATACCCTACATACTTGTGTACACCATTATCAGCCTTGTATCGTGCCTGCACGCCCTTGTATATACCCTACATACTTGTGTACACCATACTCAGCCTTGTATCTTGCCTGCAAACCCTTGTATATACCCTACATACTTTTGTACACCAATATCAGCCTTGTATCTTGCCTGCAAACACTTGTATATACCCTACATACTTTTGTACACCATACTCAGCCTTGTATCTTGCCTGCAAATCCTTGTATGTACCCTATATACTTCTGTACACCATGCTCATCCTTGTATCTTCCCTGCACATCCTTGTATACAGCTGTATACCCTACATACTCTTGTACACCATGCTCAGCCTTGTATCGTCCCTACATACCCATATAATTATATACCCTACATACTTTGTACACCATGATCAGCATTGTATCGTGCCTGCACGCCCTTGTATATACCCTACATACTTTGTACACCATGCTCAGCCTAGTATCGTGCCTGCACGCCCTTGTATATACCCTACATACTTTGTACACCATGCTCAGCCTTGTATCTACCCTTGCACACCCTTCTACCTACCGTACATACTTTTGTACACCATGCTCAGCGTTGTATCGTCCCTACACACCCATATATATACTCTACAGACTTTTGTACACCATGCTCAGCCTTGTATCTTCCCTGTTCACCCTTGTATACCCTACATACTTTTGTACACCATGCTCAGCCTTGTATCGTGCCTGTACTGCCTTGTATATACCCTACATACTTTTGTGCACCATTATCAGCCTTGTATCGTCCCTACACACCCTTGTATATACCCTACATACTTTTGTACACCATTATCAGCCTTGTATCGTGCCTGCACGCCCTTGTATATACCCTACATACTTTTGTACACCATACTCAGCCTTGTATCTTGCCTGCAAACCCTTGTATATACCCTACATACTTTTGTACACCAATATCAGCCTTGTATCTTGCCTGCAAACCCTTGTATATACCCTACATACTTTTGTACACCATACTCAGCCTTGTATCTTGCCTGCAAATCCTTGTATATACCCTATATACTTCTGTACCATTGTATTGTATTTATACTGATGATTTTACCGTGTTTATAAATAAACTTTATGTATGTATGTATGTACACCATGCTCATCCTTGTATCTTCCCTGCACATCCTTGTATATACCCTACACACTTTTGTACACCATGCTCAGCCTTGTATCGTCCCTACAAACCCATATAATTATATACCCTACATACTTTTTACACCTTGATCAGCATTGTATCGTGCCTGCACGCCCTTGTATATACCGTACATACTTTGTACACCATGCTCAGCCTTGTATCTACCCTGCACACTCTTCTACCTACCGTACATACTTTTGTACACCATGCTCAGCCTTGTGTCGTCCCTACACACCCATATATATACTCTACATACTTTTGTACACCATGCTCTGCCTTGTATCGTGCCTGTACAGCCTTATATATACCCTACATACTTTTGTGCACCATTATCAGCCTTGTATCGTCCATACACACCCTTGTATATACCTACATACTTGTGTACACCATTATCAGCCTTGTATCGTGCCTGCACGCCCTTGTATATACACTACATACTTGTGTACACCATACTCAGCCTTGTATCTTGCCTGCAAACCCTTGTATATACCCTACATACTTTTGTACACCAATATCAGCCTTGTATCTTGCCTGCAAACACTTGTATATACCCTACATACTTTTGTACACCATACTCAGCCTTGTATCTTGCCTGCAAAACCTTGTATGTACCCTATATACTTCTGTACACCATGCTCATCCTTGTATCTTCCCTGCACATTCTTGTATATACCCTACATACTCTTGTACACGTACACCATGCTCAGCCTTGTATCGTCCCTACATACCCATATAATTATATACCCTACATACTTTGTACACCATGATCAGCATTGTATCGTGCCTGCACGCCCTTGTATATACCCTACATACTTTGTACACCATGCTCAGCCTAGTATCGTGCCTGCACGCCCTTGTATATACCCTACATTCTTTGTACACCATGCTCAGCCTTGTATCTACCCTGCACACCCTTCTTCTACCTACCGTACATACTTTTGTACACCATGGTCAGCCTTGTATCTACCCTGCACACCCTTCTACCTACCGTACATACTTTTGTACACCATGCTCAGCCTTGTATCGTCCCTACACACCAATATATATATACTCTACATACTTTTGTACACCATGCTCAGCCTTGTATCGTGCCTGTACAGCCTTGTATATACCCTACATACTTTTGTGCACCATTATCAGCCTTGTATCGTCCCTACACATCCTTTTATATACCCTACATACTTTTGTACACCATTATCAGCCTTGTATCGTGCCTGCACGCCCTTGTATATACCCTACATACTTTTGTACACCATACTCAGCCTTGTATCTTGCCTGCAAACCCTTGTATATACCCTACATACTTTTGTACACCATACTCAGCCTTGTATCTTGTCTGCAAATCCTTGTATGTACCCTATATAGTTCTGTACACCATGCTCATCCTTGTATCTTCCCTGCACATCCTTGTATACAGCTGTATATCCTACATACTCTTGTACACCATGCTCAGCCTTGTATCGTCCCTACATACCCATATAATTATATACCCTACATACTTTGTACACCATGATCAGCATTGTATCGTGCCTGCACGCCCTTGTATATACCCTACATACTTTGTACACCATGCTCAGCCTAGTATCGTGCCTGCACGCCCTTGTATATACCCTACATACTTTGTACACCATGCTCAGCCTTGTATCTACCCTGCACACCCTTCTACCTACCGTACATACTTTTGTACACCATGCTCAGCGTTGTATCGTCCCTACACACCGATATATATACTCTACAGACTTTTGTACACCATGCTCAGCCTTGTATCTTCCCTGTTCACCCTTGTATACCCTACATACTTTTGTACACCATGCTCAGCCTTGTATCGTGCATGTACTGCCTTGTATATACCCTACATACTTTTGTGCACCATTATCAGCCTTGTATCGTCCCTACACACCCTTGTATATACCCTATATACTTTTGTACACCATTATCAGCCTTGTACCGTGCCTGCACGCCCTTGTATATACCCTACATACTTTTGTACACCAATATCAGCCTTGTATCTTGACTGCAAACCCTTGTATATACCCTACATACTTTTGTACACCAATATCAGCCTTGTATCTTGCCTGCAAACCCTTGTATATACCCTACATACTTTTGTACACCATACTCAGCCTTGTATCTTGCCTGCAAATCCTTGTATGTACCCTATATACTTCTGTACACCATGCTCATCCTTGTATCTTCCCTGCACATCCTTGTATACAGCTGTATACCCTACATACTCTTGTACACCATACTCAGCCTTGTATCGTCCCTACATACCCATATAATTATATACCCTACATACTTTGTACACCATGATCAGCATTGTATCGTGCCTGCACGCCCTTGTATATACCCTACATACTTTGTACACCATGCTCAGCCTAGTATCGTGCCTGCACGCCCTTGTATATACCCTACATACTTTGTACACCATGCTCAGCCTAGTATCGTGCCTGCACGCTCTTGTATATACCCTACATACTTTGTACACCATGCTCAGCCTTGTATCTACCCTTGCACACCCTTCTACCTACCGTACATACTTTTGTACACCATGCTCAGCGTTGTATCGTCCCTACACACCCATATATATACTCTACAGACTTTTGTACACCATGCTCAGCCTTGTATCTTCCCTGTTCACCCTTGTATACCCTACATACTTTTGTACACCATGCTCAGCCTTGTATCGTGCCTGTACTGCCTTGTATATACCCTACATACTTTTGTGCACCATTATCAGCCTTGTATCGTCCCTACACACCCTTGTATATACCCTACATACTTTTGTACACCATTATCAGCCTTGTATCGTGCCTGCACGCCCTTGTATATACCCTACATACTTTTGTACACCATACTCAGCCTTGTATCTTGCCTGCAAACCCTTGTATATACCCTACATACTTTTGTACACCAATATCAGCCTTGTATCTTGCCTGCAAACCCTTGTATATACCCTACATACTTTTGTACACCATACTCAGCCTTGTATCTTGTCTGCAAATCCTTGTATGTACCCTATATACTTCTGTACACCATGCTCATCCTTCTATCTTCCCTGCACATCCTTGTATACAGCTGTATACCCTACATACTCTTGTACACCATGCTCAGCCTTGTATCGTCCCTACATACCCATATAATTATATACCCTACATACTTTGTAAACCATGATCAGCATTGTATCGTGCCTGCACGCCCTTGTATATACCCTACATACTTTGTACACCATGCTCAGCCTAGTATCGTGCCTGCACGCCCTTGTATATACCCTACATACTTTGTACACCATGCTCAGCCTTGTATCTACCCTGCACACCCTTCTACCTACCGTACATACTTTTGTACACCATGCTCAGCCTTGTATCGTCCCTACACACCCATATATATACTCTACAGACTTTTGTACACCATGCTCTCAGCCTTGTATCTTCCCTGTTCACCCTTGTATACCCTACATACTTTTGTACACCATGCTCAGCCTTGTATCGTGCCTGTACTGCCTTGTATATACCCTACATACTTTTGTGCACCATTATCAGCCTTGTATCGTCCCTACACACCCTTGTATATACCATACATACTTTTGTACACCATTATCAGCCTTGTATCGTGCCTGCACGCCCTTGTATATACCCTACATACTTTTGTACACCATACTCAGCCTTGTATCTTGCCTGCAAACCCTTGTATATACCCTACATACTTTTGTACACCAATATCAGCCTTGTATCTTGCCTGCAAACCCTTGTATATACCCTACATACTTTTGTACACCATACTCAGCCTTGTATCTTGCCTGCAAATCCTTGTATGTACCCTATATACTTCTGTACACCATGCTCATCCTTGTATCTTCCCTGCACATCCTTGTATACAGCTGTATACCCTACATACTCTTGTACACCATGCTCAGCCTTGTATCGTCCCTACATACCCATATAATTATATACCCTACATACTTTGTACACCATGATCAGCATTGTATCGTGCCTGCACGCCCTTGTATATACCCTACATACTTTGTACACCATGCTCAGCATAGTATCGTGCCTGCACGCCCTTGTATATACCCTACATACTTTGTAAACCATGCTCAGCCTTGTATCTACCCTGCCCACCCTTCTACCTACCGTACATACTTTTGTACACCATGCTCAGCCTTGTATCGTCCCTACACACCCATATATATACTCTACATACTTTTGTACACCATGCTCAGCCTTGTATCGTGCCTGTACTGCCTTGTATATACCCTACATACTTTTGTGCACCATTATCAGCTTTGTATCGTCCCTACATACCCTTGTATATACCCTACATACTTTTGTACACCATTATCAGCCTTGTATCGTGCCTGCACGCCCTTGTATATACCATACATACTTTTGTACACCATACTCAGCCTTGTATCTTGCCCGCAAACCCTTGTATATACCCTATATACTTTTGTACACCAATATCAGCCTTGTATCTTGCCTGCAAACCCTTGTATATTCCCTACATACTTTTGTACACCAATATCAGCCTTGTACTGCTTGCCTGCAAATCATTGTATATACTCTATATACTTTTGTACACCATGCTCATCCATGTATCTTCCCTGCACATCCTTGTATATACCCTACATACTTTTGTACACCATGCTCAGCCTTGTATCGTCCCTACATACCCATATAATTATATACCCTACATACTTTGTACACGATGATCAGCATTGTATCGTGCCTGCACGCCCTTGTATATACCCTACATACTTTGTACACCATGCTCAGCCTTGTATCGTCCCTACACACCCATATATATACTCTACAGACTGTTGTACACCATGCTCAGCCTTGTATCTTCCCTGTTCACCCTTGTATACCCTACATACTTTTGTACACCATGCTCAGCCTTGTATCGTGCCTGTACTGCCTTGTATATACCCTACATACTTTTGTGCACCATTATCAGCCTTGTATCGTCCCTACACACCCTTGTATATACCCTACATACTTTTGTACACCATTATCAGCCTAGTATCGTGCCTGCACGCCCTTGTATATACCCTACATACTTTGTACACCATGCTCAGCCTTGTATCTACCCTGCACACCCTTCTACCTACCGTACATACTTTTTGTACACCATGCTCAGCCTTGTATCGTCCCTACACACCCATATATATACTCTACATACTTTTGTACACCATGCTCAGCCTTGTATCGTCCCTACACACCCATATATATACTCTACAGACTGTTGTACACCATGCTCAGCCTTGTATCTTCCCTGTTCACCCTTGTATACCCTACATACTTTTGTACACCATGCTCAGCCTTGTATCGTGCCTGTACTGCCTTGTATATACCCTACATACTTTTGTGCACCATTATCAGCCTTGTATCGTCCCTACACACCCTTGTATATACCCTACATACTTTTGTACACCATTATCAGCCTTGTATCGTGCCTGCACGCCCTTGTATATACCCTACATACTTTTGTACACCATACTCAGCCTTGTATCTTGCCTGCAAACCCTTGTATATACCCTACATACTTTTGTACACCAATATCAGCCTTGTATCTTGCCTGCATACCCTTGTATATACCCTACATACTTTTGTACACCATACTCAGCCTTGTATCTTGCCTGCAAATCCTTGTATGTACCCTATATACTTCTGTACACCATGCTCATCCTTGTATCTTCCCTGCACATCCTTGTATACAGCTGTATACCCTACATACTCTTGTACACCATGCTCAGCCTTGTATCGTCCCTACATACCCATATAATTATATACCCTACATACTTTGTACACCATGATCAGCATTGTATCCTGCCTGCACGCCCTTGTATATACCCTACATACTTTGTACACCATGCTCAGCCTTGTATCTACCCTGCACATGCTCACCCTTCTACCTACCGTACATACTTTTGTACACCATGCTCAGCCTTGTATCGTCCCTACACACCCATATATATACTCTACATACTTTTGTACACCATGCTCAGCCTTGTATCGTCCCTAAAAGTATGTAGGGTATATACAAGGCAGTACAGGCACGATACAAGGCTGAGCATGGTGTACAAAAGTATGTAGGGTATACAAGGGTGAAACAGGGAAGATACAAGGCTGAGCATGGTGTACAAACAGTATGTAGAGTATATATATGGGTGTGTAGGGACGATACAAGGCTGAGCATGGTGTACAAAAGTATGTACGGTATATAATGGGTGTGCAGGGACGATACAAGGCTGAGCATGGTGTACAAAAGTATGTAGGGTATATACAAGGGTGTGCAGGGTAGATACAAGGCTGAGCATGGTGTACAAAGTATGTAGGGTATATACAAGGGCGTGCAGGCACGATACAATGCTGATCATGGTGTACAAAGTATGTAGGGTATATAATTATATGGGTATGTAGGGACGATACAAGGCTGAGCATGGTGTACAAGAGTATGTAGGGTATACAGCTGTATACAAGGATGTGCAGGGAAGATACAAGGATGAGCATGGTGTACAGAAGTATATAGGGTACATACAAGGATTTGCAGGCAAGATACAAGGCTGAGTATGGTGTACAAAAGTATGTAGGGTATATACAAGGGTTTGCAGGCAAGATACAAGGCTGATATTGGTGTACAAAAGTATGTAGGGTATATACAAGGGTTTGCAGGCAAGATACAAGGCTGAGTATGGTGTACAAAAGTATGTAGGGTATATACAAGGGCGTGCAGGCACGATACAAGGCTGATAATGGTGTACAAAAGTATGTAGGGTATATACAAGGGTGTGTAGGGACGATACAAGGCTGATAATGGTGCACAAAAGTATGTAGGGTATATACAAGGCAGTACAGGCACGATACAAGGCTGAGCATGGTGTACAAAAGTATGTAGGGTATACAAGGGTGAACAGGGAAGATACAAGGCTGAGCATGGTGTACAACAGTCTGTAGAGTATATATATGGGTGTGTAGGGACGATACAAGGCTGAGCATGGTGTACAAAAGTATGTAGAGTATATATATGGGTGTGTAGGGACGATACAAGGCTGAGCATGGTGTACAAAAGTATGTACGGTAGGTAGAAGGGTGTGCAGGGTAGATACAAGGCTGAGCATGGTGTACAAAGTATGTAGGGTATATACAAGGGCGTGCAGGCACGATACTAGGCTGATAATGGTGTACAAAAGTATGTAGGGTATATACAAGGGTGTGTAGGGACGATACAAGGCTGATAATGGTGCACAAAAGTATGTAGGGTATATACAAGGCAGTACAGGCACGATACAAGGCTGAGCATGGTGTACAAAAGTATGTAGGGTATACAAGGGTGAACAGGGAAGATACAAGGCTGAGCATGGTGTACAACAGTCTGTAGAGTATATATATGGGTGTGTAGGGACGATACAAGGCTGAGCATGGTGTACAAAGTATGTAGGGTATATACAAGGGCGTGCAGGCACGATACAATGCTGATCATCGTGTACAAAGTATGTAGGGTATATAATTATATGGGTATGTAGGGACGATACAAGGCTGAGCATGGTGTACAAAAGTATGTAGGGTATATACAAGGATGTGCAGGGAAGATACATGGATGAGCATGGTGTACAAAAGTATATAGAGTATATACAATGATTTGCAGGCAAGCAGTACAAGGCTGATATTGGTGTACAAAAGTATGTAGGGAATATACAAGGGTTTGCAGGCAAGATACAAGGCTGATATTGGTGTACAAAAGTATATAGGGTATATACAAGGGTTTGCGGGCAAGATACAAGGCTGAGTATGGTGTACAAAAGTATGTATGGTATATACAAGGGCGTGCAGGCACGATACAAGGCTGATAATGGTGTACAAAAGTATGTAGGGTATATACAAGGGTATGTAGGGACGATACAAAGCTGATAATGGTGCACAAAAGTATGTAGGGTATATACAAGGCAGTACAGGCACGATACAAGGCTGAGCATGGTGTACAAAAGTATGTAGAGTATATATATGGGTGTGTAGGGACGATACAAGGCTGAGCATGGTGTACAAAAGTATGTACGGTAGGTAGAAGGGTGGGCAGGGTAGATACAAGGCTGAGCATGGTTTACAAAGTATGTAGGGTATATACAAGGGCGTGCAGGCACGATACTATGCTGAGCATGGTGTACAAAGTATGTAGGGTATATACAAGGGCGTGCAGGCACGATACAATGCTGATCATGGTGTACAAAGTATGTAGGGTATATAATTATATGGGTATGTAGGGACGATACAAGGCTGAGCATGGTGTACAAGAGTATGTAGGGTATACAGCTGTATACAAGGATGTGCAGGGAAGATACAAGGATGAGCATGGTGTACAGAAGTATATAGGGTACATACAAGGATTTGCAGGCAAGATACAAGGCTGAGTATGGTGTACAAAAGTATGTAGGGTATATACAAGGGTTTGCAGGCAAGATACAAGGCTGATATTGGTGTACAAAAGTATGTAGGGTATATACAAGGGTTTGCAGGCAAGATACAAGGCTGAGTATGGTGTACAAAAGTATGTAGGGTATATACAAGGGCGTGCAGGCACGATACAAGGCTGATAATGGTGTACAAAAGTATGTAGGGTATATACAAGGGTGTGTAGGGACGATACAAGGCTGATAATGGTGCACAAAAGTATGTAGGGTATATACAAGGCAGTACAGGCACGATACAAGGCTGAGCATGGTGTACAAAAGTATGTAGGGTATACAAGGGTGAACAGGGAAGATACAAGGCTGAGCATGGTGTACAAACAGTCTGTGAGCATGGGTGTGTAGGGACGATACAAGGCTGAGCATGTGTGTAAAAGTATATATATATATATGGGTGTGTAGGGACGATACAAGGCTGAGCATGGTGTACAAAAGTATGTACGGTAGGTAGAAGGGTGTGCAGGGTAGATACAAGGCTGAGCATGGTGTACAAAGTATGTAGGGTATATACAAGGGCGTGCAGGCACGATACTAGGCTGAGCATGGTGTACAAAGTATGTAGGGTATATACAAGGGCGTGCAGGCACGATACAATGCTGATCATGGTTTACAAAGTATGTAGGGTATATAATTATATGGGTATGTAGGGACGATACAAGGCTGAGCATGGTGTACAAGAGTATGTAGGGTATACAGCTGTATACAAGGATGTGCAGGGAAGATAGAAGGATGAGCATGGTGTGTACAGAAGTATATAGGGTACATACAAGGATTTGCAGACAAGATACAAGGCTGAGTATGGTGTACAAAAGTATGTAGGGTATATACAAGGGTTTGCAGGCAAGATACAAGGCTGATATTGGTGTACAAAAGTATGTAGGGTATATACAAGGGTTTGCAGGCAAGATACAAGGCTGAGTATGGTGTACAAAAGTATGTAGGGTATATACAAGGGCGTGCAGGCACGATACAAGGCTGATAATGGTGTACAAAAGTATGTAGGGTATATACAAGGGTGTGTAGGGACGATACAAGGCTGATAATGGTGTACAAAAGTATGTAGGGTATATACAAGGCTTACAGGCACGATACAAGGCTGAGCATGGTGTACAAAAGTATGTAGGGTATATACAAGGGTGAACAGGGAAGATACAAGGCTGAGCATGGTGTACAAAAGTCTGTAGAGTATATATATGGGTGTGTAGGGACGATACAACGCTGAGCATGGTGTACAAAAGTATGTACGGTAGGTAGAAGGGTGTGCAAGGGTAGATACAAGGCTGAGCATGGTGTACAAAGTATGTAGGGTATATACAAGGGCGTGCAGGCACGATACTAGGCTGAGCATGGTGTACAAAGTATGTAGGGTATATACAAGGGCGTGCAGGCACGATACTAGGCTGAGCATGGTGTACAAAGTATGTAGGGTATATACAAGGGCGTGCAGGCACGATACAAGGCTGAGCATGGTGTACAAAGTATGTAGGGTATATAATTATATGGGTATGTAGGGACGATACAAGGCTGAGATACAATGGTGTACAAGAGTATGTAGGGTATACAGCTGTATACAAGGATGTGCAGGGAAGATACAAGGATGAGCATGGTGTACAGAAGTATATAGGGTACATACAAGGATTTGCAGGCAAGATACAAGGCTGAGTATGGTGTACAAAAGTATGTAGGGTATATACAAGGGTTTGCAGGCAAGATACAAGGCTGATATTGGTGTACAAAAGTATGTAGGGTATATACAAGGGTTTGCAGGCAAGATACAAGGCTGTGTATGGTGTACAAAAGTATGTAGGGTATATACAAGGGCGTGCAGGCACGATACAAGGCTGATAATGGTGTACAAAAGTATATAGGGTATATACAAGGGTGTGTAGGGACGATACAAGGCTGATAATGGTGCACAAAAGTATGTAGGGTATATACAAGGCAGTACAGGCACGATACAAGGCTGAGCATGGTGTACAAAAGTATGTAGGGTATACAAGGGTGAACAGGGAAGATACAAGGCTGAGCATGGTGTACAAAAGTCTGTAGAGTATATATATCGGTGTGTAGGGACGATACAAGGCTGAGCATGGTGTACAAAAGTATGTACGGTAGGTAGAAGGGGTGTGCTGAGCATGGTGGGTAGATACAAGGCTGAGCATGGTGTACAAAAGTATGTAGGGTATATACAAGGGCGTGCAGGCACGATACTAGGCTGAGCATGGTGTACACAAAGTATGTAGGGTATATACAAGGCGTGCAGGCACGATGCAGGCACGATACAATGCTGATCATGGTGTACAAAGTATGTAGGGTATATAATTATATGGGTATGTAGGGACGATACAAGGCTGAGCATGGTGTACAAAAGTAGTATGGGATATACAGCTGTATACAAGGATGTGCAGGGAAGATACAAGGATGAGCATGGTGTACAGAACTATATAGGGTACATACAAGGATTTGCAGACAAGATACAAGGCTGAGTATGGTGTACAAAAGTATGTAGGGTATATACAAGGGTTTGCAGGCAAGATACAAGGCTGAGTATGGTGTACAAAAGTATGTAGGGTATATACAAGGGCGTGCAGGCACGATACAAGGCTGATAATGGTGTACAAAAGTATGTAGGGTATATAAAAGGATGTGTAGGGACGATACAAGGCTGATAATGGTGCACAAAAGTATGTAGGGTATATACAAGGCTGTACAGGCACGATACAAGGCTGAGCATGGTGTACAAAAGTATGTAGAGTATATATATATTGGTGTGTAGGGACGATACAAGGCTGAGCATGGTGTACAAAAGTATGTACGGTAGGTAGAAGGGTGTGCAGGGTAGATACAAGGCTGACCATGGTGTACAAAAGTATGTACGGTAGGTAGAAGAAGGGTGTGCAGGGTAGATACAAGGCTGAGCATGGTGTACAAAGAATGTAGGGTATATACAAGGGCGTGCAGGCACGATACTAGGCTGAGCATGGTGTACAAAGTATGTAGGGTATATACAAGGGCGTGCAGGCACGATACAATGCTGATCATGGTGTACAAAGTATGTAGGGTATATAATTATATGGGTATGTAGGGACGATACAAGGCTGAGCATGGTGACGTGTACAAGAGTATGTAGGGTATATACAAGAATGTGCAGGGAAGATACAAGGATGAGCATGGTGTACAGAAGTATATAGGGTACATACAAGGATTTGCAGGCAAGATACAAGGCTGAGTATGGTGTACAAAAGTATGTAGGGTATATACAAGTGTTTGCAGGCAAGATACAAGGCTGATATTGGTGTACAAAAGTATGTAGGGTATATACAAGGGTTTGCAGGCAAGATACAAGGCTGAGTATGGTGTACACAAGTATGTAGGGTATATACAAGGGCGTGCAGGCACGATACAAGGCTGATAATGGTGTACACAAGTATGTAGGGTATATACAAGGGTGTGTAGGGACGATACAAGGCTGATAATGGTGCACAAAAGTATGTAGGGTATATATAAAGGCTGTACAGGCACGATACAAGGCAGAGCATGGTGTACAAAAGTATGTAGAGTATATATATGGGTGTGTAGGGACGATACAAGGCTGAGCATGGTGTACAAAAGTATGTACGGTAGGTAGAAGAGGTGTGCAGGGTAGATACAAGGCTGAGCATGGTGTACAAAGTATGTAGGGTATATACAAGGGCGTGCAGGCACGATACAATGCTGATCAAGGTGTAAAAAGTATGTAGGGTATATAATTATATGGGTTTGTAGGGACGATACAAGGCTGAGCATGGTGTACAAAAGTGTGTAGGGTATATACAAGGATGTGCAGGGAAGATACAAGGATGAGCATGGTGTACATACATACATACATAAAGTTTATTTATAAACACGGTAAAATCATCAGTATAAATACAATACAATGGTACAGAAGTATATAGGGTATATACAAGGATTTGCAGGCAAGATACAAGGCTGAGTATGGTGTACAAAAGTATGTAGGGTATATACAAGGGTTTGCAGGCAAGATACAAGGCTGATATTGGTGTACAAAAGTATGTAGGGTATATACAAGGGTTTGCAGGCAAGATACAAGGCTGAGTATGGTGTACAAAAGTATGTAGGGTATATACAAGGGCGTGCAGGCACGATACAAGGCTGATAATGGTGTACAAAAGTATGTAGGGTATATACAAGGGTGTGTAGGGACGATACAAGGCTGATAATGGTGCACAAAAGTATGTAGGGTATATACAAGGCAGTACAGGCACATACAAGGCTGAGCATGGTGTACAAAAGTATGTAGGGTATACAAGGGTGAACAGGGAAGATACAAGGCTGAGCATGGTGTACAAAAGTCTGTAGAGTATATATATGGGTGTGTAGGGACGATACAACGCTGAGCATGGTGTACAAAAGTATGTACGGTAGGTAGAAGGGTGTGCAAGGGTAGATACAAGGCTGAGCATGGTGTACAAAGTATGTAGGGTATATACAAGGGCGTGCAGGCACGATACTAGGCTGAGCATGGTGTACAAAGTATGTAGGGTATATACAAGGGCGTGCAGGCACGATACAATGCTGATCATGGTGTACAAAGTATGTAGGGTATATATTATATGGGTATGTATATGGGGTAGGGACGATACAAGGCTGAGCATGGTGTACAAGAGTATGTAGGGTATACAGCTGTATACAAGGATGTGCAGGGAAGATACAAGGATGAGCATGGTGTACAGAAGTATATAGGGTACATACAAGGATTTGCAGGCAAGATACAAGGCTGAGTATGGTGTACAAAAGTATGTAGGGTATATACAAGTGTTTGCAGGCAAGATACAAGGCTGATATTGGTGTACAAAAGTATGTAGGGTATATACAAGGGTTTGCAGGCAAGATACAAGGCTGAGTATGGTGTACACAAGTATGTAGGGTATATACAAGGGCGTGCAGGCACGATACAAGGCTGATAATGGTGTACACAAGTATGTAGGGTATATACAAGGGTGTGTATGGACGATACAAGGCTGATAATGGTGCACAAAAGTATGTAGGGTATATATAAGGCTGTACAGGCACGATACAAGGCAGAGCATGGTGTACAAAAGTATGTAGAGTATATATATGGGTGTGTAGGGACGACACAAGGCTGAGCATGGTGTACAAAAGTATGTACGGTAGGTAGAAGAGTGTGCAGGGTAGATACAAGGCTGAGCATGGTGTACAAAGTATGTACGGTATATACAAGGGCGTGCAGGCACGATACAATGCTGATCAAGGTGTAAAAAGTATGTAGGGTATATAATTATATGGGTTTGTAGGGACGATACAAGGCTGAGCATGGTGTACAAAAGTGTGTAGGGTATATACAAGGATGTGCAGGGAAGATACAAGGATGAGCATGGTGTACATACATACATACATAAAGTTTATTTATAAACACGGTAAAATCATCAGTATAAATACAATACAATGGTACAGAAGTATATAGGGTATATACAAGGATTTGCAGGCAAGATACAAGGCTGAGTATGGTGTACAAAAGTATGTAGGGTATATACAAGGGTTTGCAGGCAATATACAAGGCTGGTAATGATGTACAAAAGTATGTAGGGTATATACAAGGGTTTGCAAGCAAGATACAAGGCTGAGTATGGTGTACAAAAGTATGTTGGGTATATACAAGTAAAGTGCGTGCAGGGTAGAGACAAGGCTGAGCATGGTGTACAAAGTATGTAGGGTATATACAAGGGCGTGCAGGCACGATACAAGGCTGATTATGGTGTACAAAAGTATGTAGGGTATACAAGGGTGAACAGGGAAGATACAAGGCTGAGCATGGTGTACAAAAGTATGTAGAGTATATATATGGGTGTGTAGGGACGATACAAGGCTGAGCATGGTGTACAAAAGTATGTAGGGTATATACAAGGGTGAACAGGGAAGATACAAGGCTGAGCATGGTGTACAAAAGTATGTAGAGTATATACAAAGTTGAACAGGGAAGATACAAGGCTGAGAATGGTCTAAAAAATTATGTAGGGTATATACAAGGGTGTCCAGGGAAGATACAAGGCTGAGCATGGTGTACAAAAGAATGTAGGGAATATACATGGGGTGAACAGGGAAGATACAAGGCTGAGCATGGTGTACAAAAGTATGTAGGGTATATACAAGGGTGAACAGGGAAGATACTAGGCTGAGCATGGTGTACAAAAGTATGTAGAGTATATACATGGGTGTGTAGGGACGATACAAGGCTTAGAATGGTCTACAAAAGTATGTAGGGTATATACAAGGCTATGCAGGGAAGATACAAGGCTGAACATGGTGTACAAAGTATGTAGGGTATATACAAGGGTGTGCAGGGAAGATACAAGGCTGAGCATGGTGTACAAAAGTATGTATGCTATATACAAGGGTGTGCAGTGGGTACAGGGGTGTGCAGGGTATACAGCTAATTCAGAAAACGTTGTCGTCGATCGACGTCAAGCCTACGCGACTAGACCGAAAGGGAGTATGGGTAGATATGATAATCGGCTTGCATGCTTTTCGTATTTGGTGACAATGGCAGGTGAATCTGTAAATGTATGCCTACGCGTTTTAAAACAAGGAAACAGAAGCAGATGGTGAACAAAATGGCAAGGAAGTTGAGGATTCTGTTGTATTTTTGAATAAAATTTTAGTTGAAGTTCGCGCGCTGCACGCTGGAATGTCGTTATCTAATTTACATAAACTCATGTTGAATATTAATTAACTCGAACGTTTACAATAACTTCAGAATATTGGTCTTTTCCAGTGAAATATTCCATAATTTTCGACTTTTTATAATATAAAATAAATAGAAGATGGCTTTCTATGGATGCACTTCTGAGCTCTTGAAATGCAGCTGACTGAATGCACTCGCTATCGCTTGTGCATCCACTTGCTAGTATTTCAAGAGCTCAGGCGTGCATCATTTTTGTATAGAACATAGAAAGCCATCTTCTATTTGTGAAATGATTCATATTCCGTGAGAGACGTTCCTTTTTTGATAGTGTATTTATAGAAGCATTGATATTTACCCATAATCCTTTTCGGTCTAGTCGCGTAGGCTTGAAGTCGATCGCCGACAACGTTTTCTGAATTAGCTGTATATAAGGGTGTGAAGCGTAAAGCCGTCGGATAGTGAACTGATCCGAAGGAAGTAGGTTCGAAGCTCGCTCACGGTAAGAAACATAATTAATAATTATTTAGTAATTTATTACACGGTCAGACAAACTAAACAAATGAGGAATTATTATCTCATGGATAACTAGGACTTGACTTTCGAACAGTTAAAAGTTCAAAGAAGTGATGACTTATTTCAGACTAGGTGACTCCTATTCGTACAATAACTCCTATAGAGGTTGTCTGTACAGCATATATTACGGCCACTACTTATGGTAATGCAATCATGCATTCACACGCATCGTTTCAGGGCATTCATTGTTTTGGGGTGGGTTACCTGTGGTAAGTCCTTTCTAATATAGCGGACTAGAAGCAGAGACAGAGTATCGGTTCTAAAGGGAGAATAATATAGGATCTAGTTCGTTGACCCAACCTGATTCTTCACTGTATGTATATAAAGGAAAAGTATAAATCCCTAAAATGAATCTTCACAATTCGTCACCATTCACAACCACGCAATTTTGTAACAAAAAAATATACGTAGAAATAAATGTACGTGAGGCCAGGTAGCCAGGAGATAGCCCGGTATTATCGCACTAACAAAGGAAAACCTCAAACACATTACGCGCGTGCATATCATTATCCTTTTTATTATTTCCCACAAGATGCTAGCGAAGCATATAGAAAATGTTATTGAAGAATATTACAGAGCATTATTGACTGACGTACTCAAGGTGAATTGTGACGACTCTGGTACTTTGTCGCAGTACGGTCTCGCAACGTCTCGACTTTACCATTCGCCACACTTACCGAATAATTCATCAAAAAGCAGAGTGGCGCAGTGGAAGCGTGCTGGGCCCATAACCCAGAGGTCCGAGGATCGAAACCTCGCTCTGCTATTGTTGATTGATTTTTTTTTTTTTTTGCTCTATATATACACTGTATGTCGTTACAATTACAAGTATTTTATCATTGGTGTTTCTTGTGTAAAAAAAGGAGAAAACGTTGCTTACAATTCCAATATTAAAGAAATAATCAGTGCTTAGGAAGACGACTGTTCAATTTCTAAAATATATACTACTACTTATAGAAGTACTCTTGGAATTGTAAGAAGACGACAGAAGAGCTAGGATAAGTACGAGCTGCACATTCTCAACACTTTCTTTCCAAGATACTTACTTTGAATTAAATTTATTTTCCCTGCGAAGAAAAACGCTTGGACTTCCCATTTTGTATTATTTGCGAATTCATGAATAATTGACGAGGAAACTACAATAGAAATCAGTGTAGGACATCAGTCAATCGGATACAGAATCGTGCTCATTTGCATATCGATTTGAATTCGGATTTTTTCGGCCAAACTGCTTCATATCATTAAAATTGTATTAAAACATAAAGGTTATACATCGCAGCCGCTCGATTTTGAAAATTGAGCATGGTGTACAAAGTGTGTAGGGTATATACTATAGAGTGTGCAGGGACGATACATGCAAGGCTGAGCATGGTGTACAAAGTGTGTAGGGTATATACAAGGGTGTGCAGGGACGATACATGCAAGGCTGAGCATGGTGTACAAAAGTGTGTAGGGTATATACAAGGGTGTGCAGGGACGATACAAGACTGAGCATGGTGTACAAAGTGTGTAGGGTATATACAAGGGTGTGCAGGGACGATACAAGACTGAGCATGGTGTACAAAGTGTGTAGAGTATATACTTTAGGGTGTGCAGGGACGATACAAGGCTGAGCATGGTGTACAAACGTATGTAGGGTATATACAAGGGTGTGCAGGGACAATACAAGGCTGAGCATGGTGTACAAACGTATGTAGGGTATGATACAAAGTTGTGCAGTGGGTACAGGGGTGTGTGCAGGGTATATATAAAGGTGTGAAGAGTAAAGCCGTCGGATAGTGAATCCGAAAGGAAGTAGGTTCGAAGCTCGCTCACGGTAAGAAACATAATTAGTAATAATTTAGTAATTTATTACTCGGTCAGACAAACTAAACAAATGAGGAATTATTATTTCATTGATAACTAGGACTTGACTTTCGAACAGTTAAAAGTTCGATTCAAAGAAGTGATGACTTATTTCAGACTAGGTGACTCCTATTCGTACAATATAACTCCTATAGAGGTTGTCTGTGCAGCATATATTACGGCCACTACTTATGGTAATGCAATCATGCATTCACACGCATCGTTTCAGGGCATTCATTGTTTTGGGGTGGGTTACCTGTGGTAACTCCTTTCTAATATAGCGGACTGGAAGCAGAGACAGGGAGTATCGGTTCTCAAGGGAGAATAATATAGGATCTAGTTCGTTGACCCAACCTAATTCTTCACTGTATGTCTATAAAGGAAAAGCATAAATCCCTAAAATGAATCTTCACAATTCGTCACCATTCACAACCACGCAATTTTGTATCCAAAAATATACGTATAAATAAATGTACGCGTGAGGTAGCCAGGAGATAGCCCGGTATTATCGCACTAACAAAGGAAAACCATCAAACACATTACGCGCGTGCATGCCATTATCCTTTTTATTATTTCCCACAAGATGATAGCGAAGCATATAGAAAATGTTATTGAAGAACATTACAGAGCATTATTGACTGACGTACTCAAGGTGAATTGTGACGACTCTGGTACTTTGTCGCAGTACGGTCTCGCAACGTCTCGACTTTACCATTCGCCACACTTACCGAATAAGTCATCAAAAAGCAGAGTGGCGCAGTGGAAGCGTGCTGGGCCCATAACCCAGAGGTCCGAGGATCGAAACCTCGCTCTGCTATTATTGATTAATTTTTTTATTTTGTTGTTTATATATACACTGTATGTCGTTACATGCAATTACAAATATTTTATTAACTGTTAAAAAAAGGAGAAAACGTTGCTAACAATTCGAATATTAAAGAAATAATCAGTGCTTAGGAAGACGACTGTTCAATTTCTAATTTCTATATTACTACTTATAGAAGTACCTTGGAATTGTAAGAAGACGACAGAAGAGTTAGGAGAAGTACGAGCTGAACATTCTCAACACTTTCTTTCCAATATACTTACTTTGAATTAAATTTATTTTCCCACCGGAGAAAACGCTTGGACTTCCCATTTTGTATTATTTGCGAATTCATGAATAATTGACGAGGAAACTACAATAGAAATCAGTGGAGGACATCAGTCAATCGGATACAGAATCGTGCTCATTTGCAGATAGATTTGAACTCGGATTTTTTCGGCCAAACTGCTTCATATCATCAAAATTTTAATAAAACATAAAGGTTATACATCGCGGCCGCTCGATTTTGTAAATTGAGCATGGTGCACGTGTACAAAGTGTGTAGGGTATATACAATGGTGTGCAGGGACGATACAAGGCTGAGCATGGTGTACAAACGTATGTAGGGTATATACTATAGAGTGTGCAGGGACGATACATGCAAGGCTGAGCATGGTGTACAAAGTGTGTAGGGTATATACAAGGGTGTGCAGGGACGATACATGCAAGGCTGAGCATGGTGTACAAAGTGTGTAGGGTATATACAAGGGTGTGCAGGGACGATACAAGACTGAGTATGGTGTACAAAGTGTGTAGAGTATATACTTTAGGGTGTGCAGGGACGATACAAGACTGAGCATGGTGTACAAAGTGTGTAGGGTATATACAAGGGTGTACAGGGACGATACAAGGCTGGGCATTGTGTACAAAGTGTGTAGGGTATATACAAGGGTGTGCAGGGACGATACAAGACTGAGCATGGTGTACAAACGTATGTAGGGTATATACAAGGGTGTGCAGGGACGATACAAGGCTGAGCATAGTGTACAAACGTATGTAGGGTATATACAAGGGTGTGCAGGGACGATACAAGACTGAGCATGGTGTACAAAGTGTGTAGGGTATATACAAGGGTGTGCAGGGACGATACAAGGCTGAGCATGGTGTACAAACGTATGTAGGGTATATACAAGGGTGTGCAGGGACGATACAAGGCTGAGCATGGTGTACAAACGTATGTAGGGTATGATACAAAGTTGTGCAATGGGTACAGGGGTGTGCAGGGTATATATAAAGGGTGTGAAGAGTAAAGCCGTCGGATAGTGAATCCGAAGGAAGTAGGTTCGAAGCTCGCTCACGGTAAGAAACATAATTAGTAATTATTTAGTAATTTATTACTCGGTCAGACAAACTAAACAAATGAGGAATTATTATTTCATTGATAACTAGGACTTGACTTTCGAACAGTTAAAAGTTCAAATAAGCGATGACTTATTTCAGACTAGGTGACTCCTATTCGTACAATAACTCCTATAGAGGTTGTCTGTGCCGCATATATTACAGCCACTACTTATGGTAATGCAATCATGCATTCATACGCATCGTTTCAGGGCATTCATTGTTTTGGGGTGGGTTACCTGTGGTAAGTCCTTTCTAATATAGCGGACTGGAAGCAGAGACAGGGAGTATCGGTTCTCAAGGGAGAATAATATAGGATCTAGTTCGTTGACCCAACCTGATTCTTCACTGTATGTATATAAAGGAAAAGTATAAATCCCTAAAATGAATCTTCACAATTCGTCACCATTCACAACCACGCAATTTTGTAACAAAAAATATACGTAGAAATAAATGTACGTGAGGTAGCCAGGAGATAGCCCGGTATTATATCTCACTAACAAAGGAAAACCATCAAACACATCACGTGCGTGCATTCCATTATCCTTTTTATTATTTCCCACAAGATCCTAGCGAAGCATATAGAAAATGTTATTGAAGAATATTACAGAGCATTATTGACTGACGTACTCAAGGTGAATTGTGACGACTCTGGTACTTTATCGCAGTACGGTCTCGCAACGTCTCGACTTTACCATTCGCCACACTTACCGAATAATTCCTAAAAAAGCAGAGTGGCGCAGTGGAAGCGTGCTGGGCCCATAACCCATAGGTCCGAGGATCGAAACCTCGCTCTGCTATTATTGATTGATTTTTTTATTTTTTTGTTTATATATACACTGTATGTCGTTACAATTACAAGTATTTTATCATCAGTGTTTCTTGTTAAAAAAAGGAGAAAACGTTGCTAACAATTCGAATATTAAAGAAATAATCAGTGCTTCTAATTCTATAAACGAGTTTCAAGTGTTTGAACATGGACTATATTTCTACTTATAGAAGTACTTGGGAATTGCAAGAAGACGACAGAAGTGCTAGGAGAATCACGAGCTGTATTCTCAACACTTCTAGATTCTTTTTACAATTTCCAAGTACTTCTATATAATTATTCAACAAAGCACTCTCAGAAGTTTTCTATTTATTATCTATTATATAGTCAAGTCAATCCGATCGCTCTGATTAGGTGAAAACTGTGCTTTATCAGAGAACGGAGCGCGGTTCAGTTGATGACGCTATTTTTCGGCTGTTTGGTTTAAACAAAGAAGGACGTTAACCTAACATGCTTTGCGCGCCTCGCCAGAGTATATTATCAAAACAAGTCACGTGATTTATCCACTTTAAAAATTCTAAAGAAAACAAACCAAGCGCGCGATGGAGTAACTGGCGTCAGTAGCGCGCGCACTTCACTCGCTAAAATGCTATTCGAAAACACAACAGAATTCTCCATTTTCTTGCATTGCCATTTTTTTCACCGGTACATTCTTGTTCTTTTTTAAACAAAATTCCATAGTTTCTATAATAAAGCTAATAGAACCGCTTTTCCCGTGCTCCGTTCAGTGATACAACACTCAGGAAGTGTCGAGAGCATTCGAAAAGTGTGGAGAGCACTCGAGAAAGGAAGTGTCGAGAGCATTCGAAAAGTGTGGAGAGCACTCGAGAAGTGTGGAGAGCACTCGAGAAGTGTGGAGAGCACTCGCCTACGGCTCCTGCTCTCCCTTCACTTCTTTCGTGCTCTCGGCACTTCCTTAATACGTGCTGTATTACTGAACGGAACACGGAAAAAGCTGTTCTATTTGTTAATTATTATATAGTCAAGTCAATCCGCGCGCTCTGATTGGCTGAAAACTATGCTTTAGCAGAGAACGGAGCACGGTTTGATGACGCTATTTCTCGGCTGTTTTGTTTGTATAGGAAAATTAAAATACTAAAATTGTGTAAAAGCCTTGACAAACCCAGCGCGCGCTCCATGGCGTAACTGGCCTTCAGTAGCACGTTCACCCGCTAAAATTGTATTCAGAAATACAACAGAATCATCAACTTTCTTGCCATTTTTTCACCATTTTTGTTCGTTTTTGATCAAAAATCGATAGTTTCTATATAATTAATAAAGCAAATAGAACAGCTTCACCGTGGTCCGTTCAGTAATAAAGCACTTATGTGCCGAGAGCACTCAAGAAGTAGGGAGAAACACTATTTCTCCCTTCACTGCTTCTGCTTCTGCTTTTCACCATTCTTGTTCTTTTTTATCAAAAATCCATAGTTTCTATGTAATTAAGCAAATAGAACAGCTTCAACTTAACCGTGCAGTAATAATTAAAGCACGGAGGAAGTGCCGAGAGGACTCAAGAAGTGTAGGGAGAATCGCTGTTTCTACCTTCACTGCTTCCCTGCTCTCGTCACTTCCTGCGTGCTTTATTACTTAACGGAACACGGTTGAAACTGTTCTTTTTGTTAAGAAAATCATATGGTTTGGAGTTCAATTTGCATGGAATAAATTGGTACGAGTGGGTTTTCAAAGAGTTTAATTAAAATTGCACGTATGGCGTCCGTATGGCGAGTAAATTTGAGCTCTTTGAAAACCAACTCGTTCACATTTATTCCAAAATAATTACACGATCAAAACCATTATGATTTCCTTTTAATAATATACATGAACAATTTTAAGCCAACATTTTTGGAGTATTAAGACCAAAATTCTGAAGAAAACAAATTAAACCCAGCGCGCGCTCGATGGCGTCAGTATGGCGTCAGTAGCGCGCACACTTCAACCACAGAATCCTCAACTTTCTCGCCAGATTTTGTTCACCATTCTTTTTCTTTTTCGATCAAAAATCCATAGCTTCGGTATATCGCAATGTTTTCAACACCAATGTCGAGGAAACGTTTGATTTTAATATTATTTTCGCTCTTCAGCATTGAGAAATACCCGCACTTAATTTCCTTTTTCTGCACTGTATTTCCAAAAATACAGTAATGATCAGCCTACCTATTTTGAGCGTTTTGATTTGGAGGGTTACCGGCCAGCTCACAACCCTACTTTTGACTTTGTTTTTATATGGTGAATGAGTGCGTAAAGTCAGCATATACAGGGACAACTTCGATTGAGCGAAGCAAATCTTCCCATCAACTTTCTCGAACATTTTAAATATTTTAATTTCGAGAATTCAAGGAAGGATTTTAGCAAAATATAAAAATAAATAGAAAAGAGGTTGACGGTAACGCCTCGTTGGTTAAATATCACCTCTTTGGTTGAATCCTCATCCTTTTTGTGTGTATTTGTTGGTACAGAAGCCATATAATAAACATCTTATTAACCGCCTTATTGGCTCGTACCATAAGTTATGAATCCTCGCTTTTATGTCACTTTCATATGCAGCCCGAAAAAGTCTCCATCGGTTGTAAAGCGCATTGAGACAATGTGAAATGTGCTATATAAGAACTGATTATTATGATTATGATTATGATTATGATATATTATGATTATGATTATGATTATGATTATGATTATGATTATGATTATTAATAAGTAAATGCTTGTTTCATCGACCTTGAGTTTATTTTTGAAATATAAACCGAGCTTTCGAGCTACGCGCTCATCTTCAGGGTTACAATGTGTATGTAGGCGTCATTACAACGTTGAAAAAACTAACGGGATGCGTGAGCAAACACAAAGCGCGCGAGGAAGAATCAAACAAAAGAAGAAAGAAACACGTAAGTTACGGTGCGCGAGCAAACATATGACAAGAACAGACAGGAAAAAAATAAGTGAAAGAGAAAATTCGTTAGTTTTTTCAACGTTTTAATGACGCCTACATACACATTGTAACCCTGAAGATGAGCGCGTAGCTCGAAAGCTCGGTTTATATTTCAAAAATAAACTCAAGGTCGATGAAACAAGCATTTACTTATTATGAATTACAACACGACCTACAAACAACTATTGGATTATGATTATGATTATGATTATGATTATGATTATGATTATGATTATGATTATGATTATGATTATGATTTTATGATTATGATTACTTGATAAAGAAAACTATGATGAGTATAGACAGAACAAATGTTCGGAAAAAAAATCAGACGCCTCGAGCGGGATCGATTCGAAACCCATGGCACCCCGATTTCATGACAGGTGCTCTACCCACTGAGCTACCGAGGCAAACTACGGTGGCGTGGATTAACGACGTTTTTTTGACATGTTTAGACGTCAATGTGAAATGTGCTATTTCTAAGAACGTATTAATAATATAATAATGATAATAATAATAATAATAATAATAATAATAATAATAATAATAATAATCATAATAATAATAACAATAATAATAATCGTACCCCTCCATTTCAATGTGGGATTGCATATAGTTAGGTCCATTGGAAGAAATACATTGACAAAGGGCATGTCACAATTCAGTGGTGTGCAAAGAAGTGTGATCAATGCAAAAGTAAATTTCAA